>WOXC01004428.1:0-181079 GCA_011680675.1 Gymnobelideus leadbeateri
AGAAAACTGTTAATTCTAAGAGGTGAAGGGAGTAAATTTTAGACAAGGGGACAGCCAATTTATTGAAATGACCAATTGAGGAGTCAAAACAGAGCCTCAGGTATACAGGAGCTGCTTATCCAGATGCATTAATATACTTACATCATGATATAGCAAAGGAGATGAATGAGTAGTCAGTAATACAAGCAGAGAATCAGAAAAGAACAGTTTCATAACAGCCTAAGTAAAAGAGAATATATAGGAGGAGAGAGTAGTTAATAGTATAAAATGATATTAAAAATTGATAAGGATGAGGAAAGAGAAAAGGCCATTGGATTTGGTAATGAAGAGATTATTGGGAACTTTGGAAAGATAATTTCAATAAAGTAGTGAAACAGAAAGCCAGTTGACAATGAAGTCAATAATTCAATAAAGTAGTGAAACAGAAAGCCAGTTGACAATGAGTTTAGAAATGAATGGGAAGTGAGGAAATGGAGGCGAAGAGTAGATGGAGTCTTTTTTCCTAGAGGTTTAGCATGAAAGGGGGAATATCTTTTGGATTTTAGCCAAAGGAAATAGCAGAGTTAAATATTTCTTTAAGGATAGTAGAGATCTAGGCATACTTGTAGACAGCAGGGAAGTCACTAAGTGGAAGTATAATTGTTAAGAAGCCCGTAGGTAAAGAGAGATTGAAGTTTAGCAAGAGAAGAAATGATTAGAAGGCAAATTCTCAGAAGAGACAGGAGAGAAGAGGGATCAAAGACACAACTTAGAGGGATTAGTGTTAGCAAAGGGCCATCTCTTCTGAGATAAGAACAAAGAGGCAAAAATGTGGAACAATGTTAAGGCAATTTGAGGTTTAGAAAATAAGGTTAAATGCATAAAGTGGGGCCAGAGTTTGGACAATACCATAGCGATATAAATTGTAATGGCATGACAAAAGAAGTACTTTAGGGAAATTAATCTAGCAATACTGTGCAAGATAGTTTGAAGTATCAAATACAGTAAGGAAACACTATTATAGCAAACTGAGTGTCATGAGTATTTGTGTTAAGGAGGGTGTTGGCAGAAGAAGAGTGAGAGAAGTTGACTGTAAGAGAGCATCTGAGGAAGAGTCAATAGGTATTAGAGATGTTATCCATTGATCGTTGAAGGGAAATTAAATATTATTCCAAGGTTTTTAGCCTGGTAATGGAGAAGGAGAAAAGGACAATTGTTTTTGGGAACAAACTAACACACTCACTTTTAGATCTGCTGAATTAAAGGTAATGATAAAGCATCTAAGAAGAAATGAACTACGACCAGTTAGAAAGAGAGGAGACGTAAGATGTTGGTACTAGAAATATTCAATACTTCCAATAATGGCTTGCTGGAAAAAAAAATACAAATCAGAACCTAAGAAACAAATCATAGAATTATAGAATATTAGATTTGAAAAGCAACTCATATACTTATATTCATAGAAATTCATAGACTGATAAGATTTAGAGCTAGAAGAGACCTGAGAAATAATTAAATCTAATACACACATTTTACTGATGGGGAAACTGAGGCACAGAATGGTTAAGTAAGTAACATGTTAGGGTCAGATAGCAAGTAAGTGTCTGAGACCATCTAGTAGAATCTGTTCCTAAACAAAAATTCCCTCTACAGCATGCCTTAACAAGTTTTAACAGAGAACACCCTGCCTCCTAAAACATCTCATTTTTACCTTTGGATAGCTTTAATAATTGAAAAGTCATTATATTGAGCCAAAACTGCCCCTCTACAATGCCCATCTATTGTCCCTAGTCCTACCCTTTGGGGTTGAGTAGATCAAGTCAAATGCCTCACTCAAAGCAGCTTCCTCCTTCCCCTCTTCAGTACCACAGATTTTCATTGCAAATTGCCCAAGATGTTTGCATTTACTGGAATATATGCAGAGAACTGAACATCTTCCCTTACTTTTCTAGCACAGATGTAAGACCCTCTTTGGAGGATCCATTAGAATACATGGAGAAATAGCATACAGACCAGGAAAGTAGAGAGAATATTGTGTGCCACACCAACAAATTGTCAGAAGGACAACAAAATGGCAGCATAGTAGAATGAGTAGATGAAATTCTGGTCTTGGAGACAGGGAGACTTGGATCCAAATCCCTCTTCTACCACATGTTAGCTTGTGACTGTGGCCCAATCATTTAACCTTTCTAAAGTTCAATGTCCTTATTTATACAATTGAGTAATAATACCCATACAAGCAACCTCAAGAGGTAGCAGAGAGACTATCTTGGTGTAGTGTCTGGAGAGCAGGCCTCAAAGCCAGAAGACCTTGATTCAATCCTGTCTCTGACATATATAAGCCAAATGATCCTGAGCAAGTCACTTACACTCTCCATGATCCAGGCAACTTTCTAAGAAGGGTGGCAACCTGCATCGGTATTAGTTTCCTCATTTTAGAGTTCTCTGTGCTAGGAAAATCACACGTCCTATCCCTATCCCTATGCTATCTACCTAAAAGATTATTGTGAAGACCAAAGTGAGATAATGTATATAAAGAATTTTGCAAACCAATAAGTACTATCTAAATATGAGTTGGTGAGTATTTTTAACAAGACAATGTTTAATATAATGAATCAGTCAATGAACATGTATTAAGAATTTACTATATAGCAAGCATTGTAGGAAAATTAATTCCTATGTCACACAAACAGAGAGGGAATATTCTCAAAAGATTTTGTGAAAGTGTTTTTGAAGATAAAAACAAAAGTAGAACAAATATTGCAAATACATCAATTGGGGGATTCCCCTTTTTGGCAGGATACTGACCCTTCTCCATTCATCTCCACCAGAAATAATTTATTCCATTTGAATGATTCAGCCCACTATTTCTTTTCTAACAATTGTTGATAGGGGATATTACCCATCACACTACTTGGATCAACAGGAAATCACAAAATTCAATGCTTTCAGCAAGATGATAGACCACAGAATTAGTATGGTAGTAAGTTGGACATAAGACTGAGCATTTCACCTTAAACTGCACCTGGCCTGAGTATCTGACCTGCCCCTGTGCCATCTGGGCCTCCCCTGCCAAACTATGTCCATCTGACCTAAGACTGTATCCTCTCTCCTGTTAATGTCCCCAAAGACCACAGAATTAGAATTAGAATTAGAATGTGAGCTCCTTGAGAACAGGGACTATTTTCTTTGTATATTTGCACTCTCAGTGCTTAGCACAATGTTTCACACAGAGTAAATAATAAATGCCTTTTCATTCCATTCAAAAAGAGAATTTTATCATGGCATTTTAGTATTGGAGCTAAAAGAGATATCAGAGGTCATCTAACTTAACCTCCTCTTTTTGAAAATGAGTTTAACTCAATAGTTTGTGCAAGCAGGCAATACCAAAACTGATTGTATCCACAAATATCTGTTCTATTAGGTGCATTGCATGAGTATGTGTGCATGGAGGTGTATTGGGAAATTATAAAGAAATATTCCCTTCACTAGGTTATGATCTAGAAAGAGAAGTTTATGACCTAGTTCTGGAATCTTTGTATTGTAGACACCTTTGAAGAGTGATGAAGTCTAAGTATATTCCTCAGAATACTGTTTTTAAATGTATAAAATAGATTAGATTTAAAGGGAAACTAATTATATATAGTTACCAAGACTTTTTTTTTTCAAATAGATTCAAGTACCCTAGGTTAAGAACCCCTGGTGTATTTGAGATGGCAGGAAAGTAGACACCAACACACACACACACACACACACACACACACACACAAACATATAGATATATGTATATGTGTAAATGTATACCTATATGAATATGTAAACAATAGCTGAAAATAGATGATTAGGTCTCAAATAAATGGTATGGTATTTATTACATCTTCTTATAGATATTGTAGCCAGATAAATGGTTATTCCATTTCCTCTCCCCTTTAAATTAATTTTGGATGAAGTGTTCAAAATCATTAAGACCTCCAAGTTCCCTGAGTTGCCATGGCCAAAAATATTTACAACCTAAGGGTCACTTTTATAGGTTAACCTTTGCAAGATAGTTGGAGAAACACACACCCACAAGGTCCATTTCTTGTCTCACACAAGGTGACTTACTAGGATGCTTCAAGCCCTAGGAAAGGATCTGTGATCTTTCCAAAAGCTTTCCATAATCCATTGTCACCTCCAGGTCTCCAAAAAGGCCTAAAAATAGGATCAAGTGATAATATTTTGTTGCTGTTTTAATATCATGTGAATATGTAGTCTGCCCATTACTTTGCCCTTAAACTTCATGTGTGTATAGACACACAGGAAAAAATACAAACGGATTTTTTTTTTTTTTGCTATTGAACAATACATTTAGTAGTTAACTGTAAAACTCAAATTGAAATTTAGGTCAGAGTCTGACAGTAAGCATATTTACCATTCTGGGGTTCTATATAAGCCATGCAATAGGGAACATTCATACTATGTATTGCATATCATGATTCCTCCTTAGTATCAACAACATATGCTATCTACTGCTAAGCCAAAATTCTGTAGCATACCATAACCAGTCTATTTGTTTTAGAACAGCTAAATTTGATTCCTATAGGAACATCTTGGGTGATTTTCAATCAGCTCACTGATTACCCAAAATAACCCTCAACACACATTCTCACTAGCTGGTGTACTTTAAACATTAGAAAAAAAAAAAACAGTGGAAAAAACTGGGTGAGATGATATCATTAAAAAGCACCATTCACCATCTTCCTGGTTTCTCATCTCATTGATAGCATCCAAGTGAATTATGGCATGTCTCATATTATATAAGGCGTGACATATCCAGGAGAAAATACAGAGATATAATTTCTCAGCTTACTTTGCTACCTATGTTCACTACCATCTTTGCTTCCTTATTGAAAGATATAATCCTGAAGGCACAACAATATTGATTTGGCAAAGTCATATCATTAATTGGTTATTCTGCTTTTCATTAGCTATTACAATCCATGATCTTATGGAAGCAACATAAAAATGCTTCAAATGACCTCAGTCTCAATTAGTAAGGACCAAGAACAAGTTGTCTAATTACTTAACTTGTTCTTGACCTGGCAATCCCAACAATACTAGGAACCATCACCACATATGATGCTGTTTTATCACATGTTATTTAGTTTTCTTTCCTCCCAAAGCACTGTGAGACACATTTCCTTCTATTTTCTTCTAACTACCAGTCCATCTGTTTATATCATATTTGAAGTCTTAATTCCCTTTCCAATTCCCTGACATATTTTCTCAGTGTAGACACAAATTAAGACACACATGATCTTCAATAACCTTTGTTTTTTTTTTCTTAATCATTAGATTAATAAATAGGATCACTGATTTAGAACTAGATGGGTCCTTGGAACACATAGGATCTTATGGTCATAAAGGTCATCTGGTCCAACTCAATCATTATACTGAAAAAGAACTGAGATCCACAGGGACCGCCCAAATTTTCTTAGTTATTAAACAACACAGTAAGCATTCAAACATAGATTCCCTAAATCTAGACATGGCATTTCTCCCTATGCTTGCTCTTTAACTTGCTTATAAGGCTTCACTTCTCTCCTTTAAAGGTTCCTGAGACTTTCTTATGAAAGATGCCTTGCACCTCTTTATCTCTTCATCTTAAGTACATTTCTCATTAAGCTTCTGTCCACAGTAGTTTTCATCTCCACGATGCAACTAATCCTTCCTCCCATGTGTTCATTAGCCCGTAAGGTCCTCCAATTGTTACGATTTATATATTCATTCTGAGCCACCATTATGCCACTTAACCCATTTCATCTTCAATTCTCTATCACATATTGATAAGACATTTAATCAAAATCAAATGTACTCATGAAGGACAAATTCTTCTTGTACTCCCACAGAGATTTCATACTTTACTCTCTTGTGGAGAGCACCAACATATATTTCAGAAAGAAACAACAAGCTGATTAAGAAACACTTCAGAGAATCATAAAATGTTAAACTTTAGAAGGGGTTGCAGGAGTCATTTAAGCCAAGATGGGGCTGAAACTTTAAACTTAAAGTTAATTTGTCTACATGTGGTAGTTGGTAAATCTGGAAGTCCAGGAAAGAAAGTAAAATATCAAGAGTCCTTTGTTTTACAGCTGGTTCTGCCACTGACTTACCCTCAGCAAGTAATCTGGCCCTCTTTGATTTCTACAAAATGAATGAATGAAAGAAGAAAAAGCAAGTCTTCCTTTATGTTTCTTTATTTTAATGGGTGAGAAAAAGCAAAGTGACATAGAAGAGAGGGCACTGGATCTGGAGCCAGGAAGATCTGAGTTCAATTCTAGCCTCAGATGTTTACTAGCTGTGTGACACTGGGCAAGTCACTTAATCTTTGTTTGCCTCTGTTTCTCATCTGGAATAATAATAACACCCATCTCCCAGGGTTGTGAGGATTAAATATTCAGAAAAAAAAAAAAGGTCTTAGCACACTGCCTGGCACAGTAGGTACTATATAAATGTTAATTATTTTTTATTATTCTCATCTTAAGGAAAGGGAACAGTATATGGAAAGCTGCCCTTGGAATCAGGAAGATCTGGGTTCAAATCTTGTCTTTGATAATTACAGTGTGTCCCTGGGTAAGTCAAATTTTCAGCACCCCAGGTAACTCCCCAAGACAATATGTTGCAGAAAATAATGCTGATCTACACTGATGAAAGGAGTTTCTTCAATCAGTCAGTCTAGAAGCATTCATTTACTTTGTGCCAGGAACTATGCTAAGAAAATAAAATAAAAAAAAAACTAGTCCTTACTCTCAAGGAACTCATGTTCTAGTGGGAGACACAAAGTATAAATAAATAGGTGGAATAATTCATTCTACATAACAAAAGTTAATTCAACCAGAGGGTAATTTATTATATAAAATTCAACTGATCAAAATGTTACTCTTTCTCCAAACTGGGGTCGTTTCATTTTTAGAGGTCCAATACCACCTTGAATGATATGCCAAATTCCACAAGATTAGCAAGCTGTTATATTTAAAATATATATAGTTCATCCCTATTTGAAAGGCAGCATAGTACAATAGAGAAGGAATCTGAGTTGGAGGACCAGGATTTAAATCTCTGTCATTTATTACAAGTAGTGCTTGGACAAGTCATTTTCTGGATCTCTGTTTTCTCTTATCATAAAAATGAAGAAGTTTTGTACAAGATGAAGTTAAAGTTCCTTCTAGCTCCAAAGTTTCTTAAATAATCAGACAAAATATTCAAATACACCTTAGAGTTATAACACCACTATACAATGATTTTATATATATATATATATATATGTGTGTGTGTGTGTGTGTGTCTGTGTCTGTGTATAAATGTATAAGTATGTGTGTATATATATATATATACCCTCCACTAAGCAAAATGACAAATCAAGACAGAATTGGGACATGAACTTTTAATCTATGAGTAATGTGCAAAGATACTCAAGGATCATTTATGAATAGGCTCAGTTTATACTGGCAAAGCTGTACATAAAATATATTTCTCTTAAGTGAATTCTTTTTGCCCATTAATTTTCCTTAGGGAATTGAATGTGCTCTGGGGAAATTCTTGATACCTAAATAAAAAATTATTATGCTTAGGAATGAATTTTTTTTTTCTTTAGAACACACGTTTAAAGAAAAAGAATGTAACTTCGAGATTAAACATGAACAATAGCATTGGCAATAATGATAGTGTCAAAACTCAAAACAAGGAAGAAAATAACTGAGTCATTCTTATACTAAAGAAGATAAATAAGTATATGCATAAGAAAGGAAGAAGATAATTTGTCATCAAAAACCTTTGGTGAATTTATATAGTTTTTTTAAAATTCAATATATATCTATGTATAGATATAGATACTTAAGATGTACATGCACGCACATGTCTATATATTTAGACATGTATATACATATATACATGTATGCATTGTGTGTGTTCATATGTATCACTTATATGTATACACATGTGCATGGATGGATGCACATGTGGTATAGTAGAGTGTGGGGCTTGGAGTTAGTATGACCTGAATTCAACTCTGGCCTTAAACACTTTACTAGCAGTGTAACCTTGAGCAAATCACTTAACCTCTTGACTTCAATTTCTTCATATGTTAAATGTTTCTGATAATAATGCTTACTTTCCAAGGTCATTGTAAGGCTCAAAAGAGATGGTGTATGTAAAGTGCTTTGCCAACTTTAAAAGAAACCTTAAATAAAGGTTTTATTTTTAAATATTATCATTATTAATTAATAATTATTATTAAATTAAATAATTAAATAATTAAATTCAATTTAAAATAATTGTTTTATTTAATTTATTAATAATACTACTATTATTAATTATTTGGTACAAACTCTTTTGAAATTCATTTTATTGTTTAATTATTAAGAGTCTATGTGACCTAGTGAATAGAGTTGGAATCTGGGACCCATGGGTTTGAATCCTGGATCTGACTCATCTTGTGGTGCTGGACACCTAAACTCTCAGGGTTCTGGGAAATTCATTAAGACTATCCAGTTGCAGGGAAGTTTCCATGCTGCACCAGCAGTCTCTTCACCTGGGAATTCCAAAGCATTTGGTGCATGGCCCATAATAAATTACTAAAAGAGAAATTTGGAGTTTTTGAGATATATTGCTAATTTTTTTCAGACTGATTCCTACCATGTTCTTCTCTTTCAGAAAATATTCACTTAGGTGACACTGCAAGAAATTAAATATTGTGTTATATGAACTTTGAGTCTAAGCCAGTATAGTATTCTTATAATCTTACTACTGAATACTACTGAAGAGCAAAATTAATGCATTACCAAGACCTTCAATTGTATTAATCAATCCCCATAGCCTGCCTGGAACATGGTGTTTAATAAATGTTGTTGATTATTCTTATTATGGAAAAAGCAATTGCTAAAGTTCAACTGAGCAAAGCTCTTCAAGGGGTTCAGCTTCCTTAATACTTTAGGTCCAAGTTCCAAAGTCATTCTTTTATTTTTTAACTTTACCACTTGAATATCATGGCCTCCTTAACAGATCATCTCTGATTAAGTAATTTTTCAATATTATTTTACAAGTCCCTTGGGATGAGAGAAAGAAATGTTACCCAGACACGAGGACTGTAATGACAACACCTTCATAAATGGAGGTTGGATCCACTGTCAAATGGGGCAAGTAAATGTCTCATCACCATATGTTAGGGATGGACACTAGACTGTGATTTCACTCACATAGGGAACTACCGGAGGAAGAAAACTTCTCTCATTTGCAAGTCTTTACCTTTTCTACAACTTATAGAGAATTGACTAAAGCACTGAAAGGTAAAGAGATTTGTTTGTCCAAGGTGACACAGCTAGGGTGTGTCACAAGCAGATCTCAAATGCAGGGTCCCCCTGGGATCTAAGTCAGATATCTATTACTATATTACATTGCTTATCTAACATGTTAACAATGAAAAGGTTTGGTATGTTGTTCTTTGGTCAGCCACTCTATTCTCAGCTTCCTGGCTTGTCACACACAACACACACAGTAGTGATTATTACGAGATATTTGCCAACACATGCTGTAGAAAGTAGTACGTATATCATCCAAGCATAGCATTACAGACAATATATCACAATGGGGATTGCCACTTTCAATCTTTGTATTATTAGCTATTACCAGGTATATGCATATATCAGTATTGCAGTCTAATTACAATATATGTGCCTTCATTGCACTGATTTTTTTAAGTTGGCTACAATTGTTCTTCTTTTATTTCTTTTTAAAAATGTATTTATTTTTGTTTTACAACATTCAGCTACATAAGCTTCTGAGTTCCAAATTTTCTCCCCCTTTCGTCCATCCCCCCTCCCCAAGATGACACATTGCATTGATTTTTAAAATATTTGTTGATTTAATTTGCTGTTACTACATTAGAAACTGAATAACTAAATTGAAAAAGCCACAGATTTTTACAAGAACAGAAAAAATGGCAAGCAGGATCATCTTGTGGAAGATTCTTCTAAGGGGTTAAGTTTTTAGTACACTTAAAAACTTAGAAACAAAAGATAAATGGCAACCCAACGGGAATAAAATGTTTCTGCAGAGGACTGTGTATAGGTTCGGATGGTGTCAAGGCCTTTCCCTCTGCATATCCTTAACAATCTCAAAATAAACCGATAAATTGGCAGTATTAGACATTTTGCAAGAGAAGAAAATTCTCACTGAACCTTGAGCTTAACATCAATGCAAGGGCAACTTGTCTCACATTTTCTAATACTTCAGAACAAGTTAACCCATTTCATTCTGTATTAAATAAAGGACACTTCCAAGGCAAAATACTCCCCAAATGCCAGATAACATAAGAGAAATGTACTTAAAATAACACTGAAATCAAATAATTAATTAAGAAATAATCAACTTTTCAAACTTTTGGAATTCTAGGGTCCTATGCCACTCTTCACTTAACTTCACCTCATCTCCACCTCCTGGCTTCCATGGTTTTCTTCAAGTCTGAACTAAAGTTTCACCTTCGGCAAGAAGCCTCTTCCTTCCCCCTCTTATGCAAGTTCCTTCCCTCTCAGATGATCTCCAATTTATCCTGTATAAATCCTGGTTGCACATAGTTGTTTGCATGTGGTCCTCCCCATTAGACTGGTAAGCCCTTGAGGGAAGGGACTGTTTTTTGTTGTGTTTTATTTTGCCTTTCTCTTTATCCTTAGTACTGAGCACACTGGATGGCACACAGTAGGCATTTAATAAATGCTAGATGACTTCAACATACATTTCATGAGTTTCCATGATAATTGAAATTTAATAACTGCCTTCAATTAGAATGAGTCATTCCCAACAGTAAGAAAAAATTGTTGGGGGGGGGGGGCGCGGCTAGTTGTCGCACTAAGAGCATTGGGACAAACCGGGATCTGCCCCAGCCTCAGAAAATGAGCACCCACACATAAATAATGACTGGCCATGTAACTTTGAGCAAGTTACTTAACCCCAATTGCTTTAAAAAAAAAAAAAAAAGAAAAGAAAAGAAAGAAAAAATTGGTTATTACTTCCCTTTCCTATGCTAATTTACTTAAAAGATACCTTCATATAAAAGTTTATGTCTTATAGTTTTTCCATTTGCATTTGCTAATACTATTGACTTAAAGTCCTTAAACAAATAAGTAATCCTAAGAATTGCATCATGATACAAATCTTTTTATTCTTCACTGTGAAGGGTATGTTCTTATACATTTATTTATTGTTGTTGCCAAGTCATTTCCATTGTGTCTGACTCTTCATGACAACATTTGTTTTGTTGGGTTTTTTTGGCAAAAATACTGGAGTGATTTGCCATTTCCTTTCCCAGGTCCTTTTCCAGTTGAGGAAATAGGCAAACAGGGTTAAGTGAGGTGCCTAAAGTCATACTGCTAGTGTCTGAGGTCAGATTTGAACTCAGGTATTCCTGACTCCAGGCCTGGCTCTCTATCCATTCTGCCACCTAATTGTCCATTATGTATTTTATGTTATACTAAAGCCTTTAAAGGAACTAACATTAATCAATGATCAGTTAACAGGCACAGTGTGCCTCCAGTGATATTCTGTTCTTTACCTATGATCAAGTGGTTGATATCCTCCATAGAATGCTAGCATATCAAAAAGATGGTTTAGAAAAATCCATTCAACAGTTTGGGGAAGGAGAAAATAAATTCATATTTATATTACTAGGGTCAATGACCATTGCTTTACGGTATTAGCATATCCTAACAATTAACAACATTGTCCCTTCAATTCAATGAAATAGGCCTTCTGATTGATAACAGAGGCACCACCCACAAATTAATGAATATTTGTGACCATTACCAAGTTCATGGACTTTAGGCATAATAAACTAACACATCCATTTAGAAACAACTTTTCTATGTGGGCATACATATCCCTTTCATATTTCATAATATTTATGAACTGTGGAACTCTGCACTGAATATATTCCCAAAAATTAGAGTAAAATATTGAAAAACAGATGAGATTTAAATGCTTACCCAGCAGTTAAATTTGTTACTGGATCTGCTTCTTATACCACATTAATCAAATATATTTCAACATTCCTGAATCATGAGCCATGATATCGAAGAATCTACATTCTTTCAAGATATTCTCCATTTGGGGGTGAAAGATATACAGAGGCAGATTTTTGGCTTGATGCAAGAAAAACTTTCCTAACTATTAGAATCATGGATAAGTGAAATGCTTTGGGAGATGAGAAGGGAAGAAACATTTATTAATCACCTACTATTTGCAAGACACCAGATTATCTCATTTGATTCCCATAGGAAATAATGGGTTTCCCTTCACTAAAGATTTTCAAGCAAAGGTTGACTGACCATTTGATGAGGAAATTGGAGGGGGTTTTTTGATCCGGTAAAGTTTGGATTAGAACGATTCTATGGTACTTGGTAACTCAGATCCTAAGAGTCTGTGATTACACGAAATGCTGACATAGGTGATTCTTTACAGAACTCAAAACTCTAGTTGACCTTCATTGTGTATAGCCAAATAAATGAATTAAACGTTGGGAAACGAATATCTTCCTTACTCTTTTCCCCTTCCTCGCTAGAATCCGATCTCTTAAGAACCAGCACTGCTTTTGTGTTTATTTAGAAGAATTAAATGAGATCTATTTCCATGAACACTAACAATACAACCACCTCAACTAAGAAAATACCATATGCAGAGATCTTTAAAAAATTTCCTGTGTCTTTCTCAACTTTTAAAATCAAAATTTTAAGAAGTTTAAAAGCCTCTGATAATTTTATTGAGATGCTTGTTACATTTTAAGAGTCCATTTCAGTTAGAGCACATTAAAAATATACTGAGTCTAATAGCAGAACTCATTTTTACTATTTTAGTCTTGCCAGTGAGATAGGCAATTGAGAACATTTGTCAAGGTTTGAGGCAATACATTTTGAGATGGTCCAAGTATTTAGCATAATGAAGTTTAGTTTAATGATTCCCCATTAATAGTTATCTTTATGCCCAGGTATATGTTCTTACAAAGGATTTCAAAGGAAGCTGCTAGCATGCAGAAATTCTTCAATGCTCCCCGCACGGCATGCCAAAATTGCTTGCACTGTTTGCTACTAAAGCTCAGTAGCTCTCGAGTTCACTTAATGTAAGACAGTCCCCATATTTACTGAGTGTATTTACTGTAGAACTCCATTATCTTGCTGCTACTCAGTGGCAAGGGTAATACCCACATTAGAGACTTTGCCTGTTATGGCAAGATAATAATAACAATAGCTGACATTTATAGATTACTTTAAAGTTTCCAAAGTACTTCACACACATTATCTCATTTGAACCACACCGCATTCCTATGAGGCAGGCACCACAGGTATTACAATCCCCCACTTTACAGAAATTAAACTGAGGCTCAACCAATGAGATGCCCATGGTTTCACAGCTAGTGTTGAACTCTGCCTTCCTGATTCCCTACTCTAGCACTTCACTCCCCTGTACCACTACATAGCACTATGTATTCAGGGGGATATGACTTGACCCACACTTTTGCCAAATTGAATTACTTGATAACAGAAATTTATAATATATCATTTTCTTATAAGGGGATGATGGACGTGCATTTAAGTGAATGTGACCAAGGCTGTTAAAACATCATAAATAAGTGTCGTCTTTTTCTCAGAGAAAAGCAAAGGATTTAATGTGACTGTGTGACTGCCATCAGTAACAGACTGTATCTTGACCTCCCCAATAAAGTTGTCACCAAAGCCAACTCTGATAAAATAAAGGCAAGAAAAAAGCTATTCACCCCATGAAATGCACTCTTAGCCCTGAATGTGTGGAATCTACTGAGAAAGCAGGTGACATTTGTATGTGAGGAATGAAATACATTCTTTTCTCTGATTGTTGTATAAGGTTGCCTCTCCTGCATGAAGTTCATCTTGTCAGTATAGATAGGAATTGATTTCATGTGATCAAATCTAGATGCGATGGCCACCAAACTAATTTGGTGATCTGTGCATAACTTGTAGAGAGAGAAGCTAGAAGACTATGTCATGCTTGATTTGGACGCGTTCTAAGTACAGTGCACAGACAGATCTTTGGGAGAAATTGGTTTCCAGCTTCATTATTATACTTCATATTTGAAGAATACAAATTTTTCCTCTTCAAAGAGCTTTCATATACAGTATCTAAATTGAACACACCTAGGTGGCTATCAAGGAGCAGGCCTATAGTACGGTAGCCCTGGGTTCAAATCTGGCCTCAGACACTTAGTTGCATGACCCTCAACAAGTCACTTAGCCTCTTGTTGCCTCAACATCTTCATCTGTGAAATGGGGATAATAACAGCACTTTCCTCCCAAGATTGCCATAAGATCAAATCAGAAAATACTCGTAAAGTGCTTAGCACAGTGCCTGACACATGGTAAGTGCCATATAAATGTTACCTATTATTGTAGGGCAGTTAAATGACCCAATGGAAAGAGATCTGGGCCTAGAATTGGGAATATCTGAGTTCAAATCTGGCCACAGACACTAACTGGCTGTGTGACCCTGGGCAAGCCACTTAACTGTTTGCCTCAGTTTCCTCATCTGTAAAATAAGCTAGAAAAGGAAATAGCAAACCATTCCAATGTCTTTCCCAAGAAAATCCCGAAAAGGGTCCTAAAGAGTAGGACACAGGTAAAAATGATTAACCAACAATAAAATCATTACCATCATTATTGTTATGTTTAGCAAAGTGCCTAGCATGTTGAAGGTACTATAAATATGTTAACTATTATTATTATTGCTATTATTATTACACATAGCACAATGTCTGATATGTAGTAGGAGCTATATACATGCTTATTCTCTTCATTTCCTCTTCATCAGAACCCTGATAAATTAGTAGGAAAACAGAATAATTTCTCTTGTTAGTGAGGTTTTTTGTGTGCGATTTGGGAGGAGGGGGTGCTGTTTTCTTTCTTTCCTTGTTTTCAGTCTAGATCTGTGATTTCATCACCATTAGGAATTAGGTATGGAAACTCTTTCCAAAAATGCAGTTTGATAACTCAAGATCTAAAACAATTGCCTCAGTCACTGAGAGACTGAATAAATGACCCATGGTTACACAGCTAATGTGGGTCAGAGATAGGACACGGACATGAGTCTTCTTAACTCTGGGGCCAAGTGTCTAATCACCAGACCACACTCCTCCTAGTCCTTACAATGCACAGGGCGGGGGGGGAGACACTGAGTCAGACACATTATATGACTTATCTAACACTAATATAGCAAATCAGGGATTGAACAGGGAAGTAAACCTAGCCTCTACATTTTATGTCTAATGCTTTCCCCCCTATACAACGAGGTCTCTATACTCTTGTCTATAGCAAAGTAGAATTGAAAAGATAAAAATGCTAAGGGATCTGTAAACTCAAGAAATCATTTTGCTGCAAGACATTGGAACAATAAAATTAAGGTGATCTGGGCCTAGATTTATTTACTCTTAACCAGCTGTATAACCTTGGGTAATTACCCTCTGTAAGTCTAAATTTCCTTATTGGTAAAATGGAAATAATAATACCTTTATTGCCTAACTCTGAGACTCCTTCCATATCCAAAGCATTATGATTTTACTTTTACAATTGAAGATCAAATGAGATAATGTATAAAAAACTAATCATTATATAAATGACAACAATTATTCTAATCAATACTAGTAAGATCTTAACCAAGTCACTCCCTCTTTAGGGACTGAATTTCCACTGTGGAATGTATGACCTATGAAGGTCCCTTCTGATTGTATATTCTATGATTCTATGTAAATGTAAATTATGAATTGAGACCTCAATTTTCTCATCCAGAGAATGAGTAGGTTGGCTTAATACCTTCCAGGTGTAAGATTCTGATTCTAATGACAAAAGTTAACATTTCTTTATCAAAAACTGATGACACTTTGGAAAGTATAGTGTTTTATTGCTTATGAAACCAAAGTAGGAGAAGGTGTTAGCATTAAACAGTGCAAGAACTTCATTAATACTTCACAATTTAGCAGTTCCTGCTGGACCTAGAGTTAGGAAGACTCATCTTCCTGAGTTCAGATCTGGCCCGGTTTGCCTCAGTTCCTCATCTGTAAAATGACTTGGAGAAGGAAATGGTAGTATCTTTGCCAAGAAAACCCAAAATGAGGTCATGAAGAGTTGGATACAATTGAAACACAATTGAATAGACAGCAACAACCACCATAACTCTAAGACAGAATACAATAAGTATTCTGTTAAGAAAATTAACATTATATTCAAGTTCTATAAACTAGGACATTTGAGGACCATGAAATCACAATTTTAAAAGTAGAAGCAGAAAAGTTCACCTCTCTGAACCACACATTCCAACCACTAGTCTATATTCTGATAATGCTCTTTGGGGCTCCTCTCTAGTAAAGGCTAGACAATCCCATCTGGAGTAACTTTCTGTCCACATTACACGGTAATATGGGTTACTGTTAATACAGTAATCACTATCATTATTTCTTCCAGACTATTTCTCATGATGTTTTGCTGATACATTATGAAAAATTCTTTTTGTGTATTCTAAGCATCACTCTATGCCCTGTTTGTTTTGAGTTGGCTAACATGTTCTAGTAACTTATTTTCCATGGAGAATGAAAAAAAATGAGATAAATAGAAATCAACTTTCTTAGGGTACTTTCTGATTGTTTTATGTCACCAACAAGCAAAATCAGAGATTAGGAAAACCAGGCAGCTCTGGATGTTATTAAAAATAATGCCATCACCAATAACCAATAAATATTAAGAGCCTACTATGTTCTAGGAACTGTTCTACATGCCCAAATGTTACAAATAAAAAACTGAAATAGTCCTTCCCTCAAGGAACTTACATTCTATCCAGGAGAGACAGAATTTGCATATATAGATATACATAAAACTAATATAATTTTGGAAAGGACAATAGAAATTAAAGGGATCAGGAAAGATTTCATGTAGAAGATGGTGCTTGAGCTAAACTTTAAAGAAAATTCGTGATTCTAAGAAGTAGATGAAAGGAGAAAGTATCTCTAGATACTTTAGACTCAGAGAAGTAGATGAAAGGAGAAAGTGTCTCTAGACGCTCTAGACACAGAGAAGATTGTAAATTAAATATCATGTATGAAACACAATATGAAAGCCAGTTTGGCTTTACTACAGTGTATATAAAAGGGAATAAGGTGTTAAAAGATTGGAAAATTTGGAAGGAGCAAGGTTGTGAACTGCTTTAGATGCCCAAAGGAGAAGTTCAAATAAGGCTTACAGGTAACAGGGAGTCATAAATGTTTATTGAGGAGGGGAGTCCCATGCTCAGACTTGTAGTTTGGTAAATCACTTAAGCAACAATATAGAAGGTGGATAGGGGTTGGAGAAGACTAAAAGCAGAAAGGTAAATTAATAAAGTATTCCAATAGTCCAGGTAAAGAGTTATGAGGGCTACAGCTAGGGTGGCAGCCACGTGATGAAAGGGAAGGAGATAGATGTCAAAAAGTTATGGTAAGACATAAGAATAAAATTGCCTCCAATTCTGCATGCTTTAACATGGTTTCCTCTTTCTACTAGTTTTATAATTCATAATGATGGATTCTTTTTGTGACTTTTATTTTAAAAAAACATATTATGAATATTTGTAGCAATGGGATTTTGCAATTCTTCTTCCATAAATACAAGTTCAGTTTCTGAGACTTAACTCCTTACATCTTGGTAACCCTAAGGTTTTTCATTTCCCTAATGCATCCTGCCTCCTATTAAATACAAAGCTTTCAGTTCATGTCAATTACACGGTATGTCCATTTCCAATTAACTCTTCCAAATGTGTCCCTCCAAAAGATTTGAATTTGGAGGTTCAATGAATAGATATAAGAAGAATGAATGATTCAGCTAAAATCTACCATGAAAACATTGAGAGTTATAACATATCATTAGACTAAAATCACCAAAAGCTAAGCCACCACTGAATGTATAATTTGTAGGATTAATTTTTAATTCAAAATGTATTTTTCATAATGATTAATAGATAGCCAGCTATAAGAACCCAAGAAGTCAAAGACCATGTCCTTCCTAATAAAGTAACTTATTTTATAATGAAATCAAAAATTGGGAAATGATCCATGCATGATAAAAAATTAAGTAAAGTGGCTAAAAATTAGAAAGGCTTACCTAAAAACCAGTAATAGCATACTTTTCAAAAATATTTTTAGTTTATTTAAACATTAATTTTTCATTTCAATCTCATTTCATAAAACTCAAACAACACAGCTTAGTATTTAATTAGCTTTTTTCTTCAAAGTACCTTGTATCATTTAATTAATTTCAACATCATCATAAAGCAATCCATGCAAGATAAAAGATCAAACTTTTTTCAGCAGTATCTTCAACTCAGACTTATTAAATATTGAGCTGCATTTCTATATAAATATGGTACTAAACTCTGTATGAGCTGAATTTAAATATGTGTGTGTTTGAATTATTTTTAGGCTATAGAGAAATTTTTTATACCTATAATGCACAACAATGATTAGTTTATCCAAAACAAAAAATAGTGTTTCTCTCTCAGTAGGAAAGTATGCTGATTTTTATGAGAGAATTTCATCCAAGAACAGTTCCAGATGCCCCCTATTTCACCTCCTCACTCAATCATGTATTTATATAATAATGTCATGTGACATCAGATCATCAATGATTTGGATAGAAAAAAAAAACAGTTAAAATCATGATTTCATTTATTTTACACTTTTATTAGTTCAGAGGGAAGATCCAGCTGGTACCTTCTTTGTAGGACTAAGAAAATTTAGTCATTCTATAAGCCTACAGTATAGTTCTACTTAATATAAATTCATAGCTTGGTTCCCAAACAACTTCTATCTTAGATAGGCTTAATGCAAACTCAGTCACATACATTTAATAATCTGGGGTAACTGTGTGGCAGAATATGACAAACAGTGAGAAAATTCAGTTGCTCAAAACACCTCCAAAATGTCATCCCTGACATAACTCACTGAGATAGCACTGCTTAAGAAATAACATTCCCAGCTCAGTTCCTTGGCACACTGATAAAGGAGTTAGAGAAAAATTAACTAGAGTGAGGTATTAATAAACACTATTTGGTAATGTTATCCCCTTATTTAAAAATTATTTTCATGTATATTGCAGATGTCTGTAACAAAAAAAATGATCAAAATATTTCTGCCAATTTTTGGATTACATTCCTACCTGATCTCATTTTGAATAAAACAATACACTTTAGAAAACACATCAGTTAGCCCTTTTATATTATATTGAACTAAATTTGAAGAATAGTGTTCTTTAAATAGCAACAAAATTTGACAACTTCTTGACTAAGAGCAATGAGATCTGTAACAGGATTAGGCAATAACAGATTTGACCTCATTTCTTCTGAAACAAGTGAAAGATAACCATCTTGGAATACTGTCAAATGATTTTACAACTGATTTTTCTTTATTGGACATCTGATCCTTGCATGCATCACTGGGCATTTTTAGTCATCTCTGGCTATAACATAAACATAAGGCAACAGAAAATAACCTTTCACCAAGGACTTCCTTGTAGCATTAAAAAAAATGAACTTACCATATTCCAGCCTGGGTAGAGGTAATCAGTCCCAACAAATTCAAAATAGTGAGCAAAACCTTCTTTCAGCCATACATCCTCCCACCAGACAGGAGTCACAAGGTCACCAAACCACTATGGGGCAAATGCAATTATAATTATGTCATACCAAGAAAGTTCCAGAAACAGACATAAAATAATTAGATTGGCTTAACAGTCGATTGATTAATGTAGTCCTCCCCTCCCTCCATTTACTAAGAAATGTAGAAATCTTCAACCACTGGAGAGAAAGATGGCAGATCACTCTAATTTTCTAAAGCAACCCAGTTTGTATGGGTTATTATAGCATATTATAGTGAAGAGAGCAGTTGATAGAAGGTTAGGTGACATAGATTTTTATCTCTGGTTCTGCCAGTGGGCAGTGGGCTCCTTCAGTGGGCAAATTACTTAAATTTCTTGGAACTGATCCTAGTTCTTCATCTGTAAAATGAGGTAGTTGGGCTAGATAATCTGATGAGCCTTCTAGCTATCAAATTAGAGTTATAGACATAATGACATAATATTTGTAAAGTTCTTAACATAATGTCCAGCACATAGTAAGTGCTTAAATGTTTCTTCCTTTCCACTTCATAAAATCAAATATTTAGAATTGGAAGGGGCAACTATGCCACTTCATCAGTTTCTGATGATAATAACTCATATGTAGGTCACTTTAAGTTTTAGAAAACACTGATTTTTATAATAATAGATGTGGTATAGCACAGAGGATTAAGTGCTGGGCTTGGAATCAGAAGGCTCCAGGTTAATGTTCAACCTCTGCAACCACTTAACCCTAGGCAAATCACTTAACCTTGATGTGCCTCTATGGCTTATCTACTGAGACAGACTGCTTGTGATCAGCACTGGTGGAGGGAGTTAATACACTGGAAGTTTTCCATGCTGATGAGGTAACAGAAATTTCATACATTCTTCAAAGCTCCCTCTGTTTTAGTATGTAATATATCATGACTATTTCTCAGAAGAGGAAAATAATGCCCAACATATGAAGTGATTTGCCCAAGGATGCATAGCTAGTAAGTAAAAAGTCATGATTTGAACTTGGGTCTCAACTCCAAATTCAATAATCCTTCCAGAATACCATGTTGCAGAGGATCTTAATATTTCTGTAATCATAAGCAATGATGTGCTTATCCTATCATAGAGTAAAAAAAAACATGGACAGACCCTGACAAATCAGAATTAAAGAACTATTCCAACGTGATCTTCTTATAAGGGTCACTTTAAAAGGTAGATGATTGCTAGAGGATATCATAACATTGTCTATATCCATTTGCTATTAATTCAACAGATGGGAATTAGTAATGAGAATACACTTTCCCACATTAACTTCGGTCTTTATGATTTCTTAGAAGTTATTCATTTACATTTGTTCAAGATATGCTCTATGGTCCTGACATGATCTATTTTGAAATCCATCTTTCTAAAGGGTTCAGTTTCACAGAAGATGAAAGTTATATGAATGATACACTTAAGATTTCACTTGTTCTAAACTAAGATCTATGATTATTTGTTTTCAATGGAAGGATATTCTTAGCAAATTTCTTTAGAATTTTTTTTAATAAAGCTGAAATGGTACTATAGATAGCATGTTGGAATTAGCATAAAGAAGACCTGTATTCAAATTCTGTCTCTGACATTGAATAGCTATGTGACCCTGGGCAAGTCAGGTAGACCCTATGTGCCTCAGGCAATTTCCTAGGGTCTGGAAAGTAAGGCCCATAAGAATTTATGATCTGGTTTAATAGGTCTTGTTCCCACCCTGGGGTTCCCCCTTGCTGATTAAATCATAGAAGTTTTGTCTATATAACTCTGTATCTTCACATGCCTATAGATATATATGCATATCAGATATTTATCATGATGTTTTTTAATGTATGTTACCAAATTAGTAATGTCCTCTCCACCACCAAAAAACAAAACAAAACAAAACCCTATCATTTGTGAAGAGACAGTCCATGTCTGAGTAAGTAAAAGACTTCCAAAGTGGCTACATGTTGGGGAAAAAGGGAATAACAAATTGATTTCAGCAAGAGCAAATTTTGACATGCACCCAAAACTCAGCCTGTATCTTGCAGGCTTGCAATAAATCACTTTCGAGACCTATCACTGTGCTTACCAAATATATACAGCAATCAGTATAATCAAAAGGAAGGAGAAGCAGGTTGGTAGAGAGCAGAGATTGAACCTGGTCTCCAAGGAGGTGTCTGGGCAGGAGCGCCACTTTACTGTCTAAACAAAACTCAAGAAAGGCAGCTCATTTATGTTATTTGATCAGAGCAATTTGCCGTATGTTTGTTTTGGGTTTGTAAAGTCAGCCAAGAAAAGGGCACGTCTTCTAGTAAAACGACATTGTGCTTTGCATGTAATTAAAACAACTGATTTAATGAGATATTAGGTTGGCACCTAACCAAAGTACTTATAAGTCATCTGTAGTTTTCATTCATTTTATACAGTGTGCTTGCACCCAATCCTCTTTTTTTCCCTCATACCTGGTGGCATATCTCATGAACAATGACCATTGTGACATCCAGCAAATAGGAAATGGATGAAATACTGGGATCCAGGAGTATCCTTTGCTCCACAAAAACACTTAGTCCCCAGTTCTCCATAGCAGCATATGGATGCTTAGGCACAGCTAAAAGATCTAGAAATAGAAAGGGGGAAATAATGTTTATTACAAAAGCTATTACTGAATTTGATTATCTGTTTTCTAGAAATATTCAGAAATCATAATGAAAAAGAATGATTGTTCTGAGCAGAACAGAATTATTATAACATGTACCATGTCCCTATGAGGATAAGTACTTTGAACATTAAACATCAGTTGATTTCATTCATCAGAGTATATCTACATGCCTAAGGCTATAGGGACCTGGAAATACCAGTTCTGTACCTGAAACATCCATCTTAATAAAATTTAACAAATCAAGTCTTCCTTCTGAAACAGTGATCCACAATGACAAATCTATAGCAACCACCAAAGAAAATAGATTCAGTTTACTTGGGAGATGACTGCATTCTTCTTCCTTTCATAAAAGGGGCATCACTTTTCTGCAATACTACAGATACATTTTAAGATGTATTTCTGAACATTTCTGTTCCTAAATATCTTACCTCTAGTCCCCTCTACGGCAGGAAATGTATTGTAATTGTGAACGTGTTATTTATATTTGTATATAGCCTTTCTATGCACCCTTCTATCTTCTCTATGTACCCCAGAGGTAGGAAACCTGCAGGCTTAAGGCCCCACGTGGCCTTCTAGGTGGTTGGGTAAAGCCTTTTGACTGAGTCTAAGTTTTTCAGAACAAATCCGTTTATTAAGAGAATTTATTCTGTGATATTTGGATTCAGTCAAAGTGCCACACTTGAGGATGTAGAGGGCCACATGTGGCCTTGAGGCCATAGGCTCCCCAGCCCTGAGATCATATCCTCTCATATCCTTCCCTATCATATAAAAGGGGTGGTCTAGGTTATCACTAAAATCTATTCCAGCTCTAAAATTGTATCCTGTTTTGCTATTTCTTTACAAAAGATTATATTTTATGTTTAATACTTATTCTCTCAACAGATATTTGTTGAGAGAATTTGTTCAGTCATGTCCAACTTTTCATGACATAAACTGAATACTGAAGGGGTTTGCCATATCCTTCTCCAGCTCATTTTCCAGATGAGGAACTGAGGTAAACTGGGTTAAAAGACTTGCCCATGGTAATTGTCTGAGGCCAGATTTGAATTCAAAAAGATAAGCCTTTTTGACTTCAGACCCAACACTCTATTTAATGCACCACTTAGCTGCCCTCAACAAATATTTAGTGAGCTATTCTCTGCAAGATACAGGGTCAAACATTGAAAATAAAAATGAAAAGGACATGGTCTGTGCCCTCCAGAAGTTTGAAATTTGGTACAGGGAAGAAAAGAAAATAAATCCTAGAAAAAGGTAAAATAACTGTATTAAAAGAAATCCAAATAAGTCAGGGATTGTAAGAGAAGACTTCTTGAAAAGCATGATATTTGAGTTTGGCCATGAAGGACAGAGGAGGGCTGCTAGGTGGGACAATGGATAGAGTGCCTGGTATGGAATCAGGAAGATTCATCTTTCTGAGTTTACACTTACTATCTGTATGATCCTGAGCAAGTCACTTAACCCTATTTGGTTTAGTTTCCTCATCTGTAAAATAAGCTGGGAAGGAAATGACAGACCACTCCAATATCTTTGCCAAGAAAACACAAAATGGAGCCACAAATAGTTGGACATGATTGAAATTACTCAACAACAACAAAAATGAAGGAGAGAGAAAAGTTTTTTTCAAGTAGATTGTTATTGAAGTTCTGTGCTAAAAAAGAGATACAAATATGGGCATCAGAATGAAATTGGAATTTTTAAAAAATATTACAAAGACAGAGCCAAGGGAACAGGTGGTTAAGTCCACTAGCTCATTCAGCATTTGTAATATACAGAATGAGAAAGGCCACTGGACATAGATTTAGTATAGACACAGTACTGAACAGACAGCACAAAAACAGATTCCAGATGAAGAATTCAGAATTTGGGAGTTGTAATGGAGGAACAATCAGTCAGATTACAGAGAACTGATGCAGGAAGGCAGGTTTCTAGTCCGGGTCATTGACTTTGGCCAAGAGGAAACAGTTAATGACATGATCTCAATGGACAAAGTGATTAAGATAATAGAATCAAAGTGTCCACAACATTCAGAAGGAAGCCCAGATACCCAATCAAGCAATCTGGGGACAGAGGAATAGGAATTGAGGCACAGAGCTGCTCTAGAGTGAAAACAAAGTCTTAAACTTTATGCCTCCTATGGACATAGTATAACACTGTTCTTCTCAAAGTAAATATTCAATAAATACCTATTGGTGACAATGGGCAATAAGAGCTATAATTAGAAACAAAGTTTTGGTAAGGGTTGTATTGAAGTTATATTGCATCTCTCAAGTGGACGTAAGTTAGTCTTTTGTTGTAGGTGTTTTTTTTTTTTTTTTAATAGAAAGACGACATTTTTTTTAAATTTTTGTATCCCCTGTGCCTAGCATACCATCTTATGCAAAGTAGGGGCTCAACAAAAAGTGTGTTGAATTGCATTGTATTAAGTTCATTTTACAGGAGTCATACATACTTGCTGTACAATGCAGTGAATATGTGGCTACATTAATTTAATTTAATAAGTAAGAATGCAATTCAACCTCTGAGGAATTCAATCTCATAGAAAGAATGGTAACTGTGGTTCAGAATATCAAGGGAATTAATGAGAAGAAATGCTAGGGAAGGTGGCCTAGCCATATCAGCTCTTAAATTATATTATAAAGCAGCAATTATCAAAACTACTTAGTACTGGCTAAGAAATACAGTGTTGGGTCAGTGGAATAGATTAAGTACACATGACACAGTAGTCAATGACTATAGTAATCTACTATCTGATAAGCCCAAAGACCCCAGCTTCTGAGATAAGAACTCATTATCTGACAAAAACTGCTTGAAAGATTGTAAAATAGCATAGCAGAAACTAGGCATATACCAATATCTTACACCGTATACGAAAATAAAGTCCAACTTGGTATGCAATTTAGATATAAAGGCTGATCTGTTAGCCAATCAGGAGAGCAAGGAATAGTTTACCTGCCAGATTAATGGAGAACAGAGGGATTTATGATCAAACAAGAGATAGAGAACATTATGAAGTACAAAATGGAAAATTTTGATTACATTAAATTGAAAAGTTTTTACACAAACAAAGCCAATTCAACCAAGATTAGGAGAGAAACAGAAAATTGGGAAAAGATATTTACAACCAGTGTCTCTGAAAAAGGTCTCATTTCTAAAATATATAGAGAACTGAGTCAAATTTATAAGAATACAAGCCATTACCCAATTAATAAATGGTTAAAGTATTTGAACACAGTTTTTTGAGGAAGAAATTTAAGCTATCTATGGTGATATAAAAAAAATACTCTAAATCATTTCTGATTAGAGAAGTGCACATCAAAACCACTCTGAGGTACCAGAGCACACCTAACAGATTGACTAACATGACAAAACAAGAAAATTATACATGCTGGAGAAGTAAGAAAATTTGAACACTAATTCATTGTTGATGGAGTTTTGAACAGATCCAACCATTCTGGAGAGCAATCATAAACTATGCCCAAAGGGCTATAAAAATGTGCTTTCACCCAGCAAAACCATTTTAGAGCTATTTCCCAAAAAGATCATACAAATGGGAGAAGGATCCATATGTACAAAAATATTTATAGCAACTCTTTTTGTGGTGGTCAAGAACTGGAAACTGAAGGATGTACATCAATTAGAAAATGGCTGAACAAGTTGTATTTTATGAATATAAAGGAATACTATTATACTATAAGGAATGATGAGCAAGTAGACTTCAGAAAATCCTGGAAAGACTTATATGAACTGATGCAGAACCAGGAGAACACTGTACACAATAACAGCCACATTATGCGATGACTGGCTTTGATATACTTACCTTTTCTCAGCAATGCAAGGACCAAAAGCAACTTCAAAAGACTTATGATAGAAAATGCCATCCACATACAGAGAAAGAAATATGGAGTCTGAATGAAGATGGAAGCATAACTATTTGTTCTCTCTTTTTTAGTTTAGTTTAGTTTTTTTTTTTCTTTCTCATGGTTCCTCTCATTTTTTCTAATTCTTCTATGCCACATGACTAATGCAAAAATATATTTAATAAGAATGCATAGGTAGAACCTATATTGGATTGTATGCCATCTTGGGGAGAGGGAGGGGAAGGAGGCAGAGAAAATTAAAAACTTATGGAAGTGAATGTTGAAAACTAAAAATAAATATTTTTTAAAGAGGAAAAAAAGAGCTTTCCACTGGCTCCGCCATATTCCAGTGAGTTGCCAAAATGACGAACACAAAAGGAAAAAGGAGAGGAACACAGTACGTGTTTTCTAGGCCCTTTCAAAAACATGGTGTTGTCCCTTTGGCTACATACATGTGAATATATAAGAAAGGTGATATTGTAGATATCAACGGTATGGGTACAATTCAGCAAGGAATGTCCCACAAATGTTACCATGGCAAGACTTGATGGGTCTATAATGTTACTCAGCATGCCGTAGGTATTGTTGTAAACAAACAGGTTCTTAACATTAAATTGTTTTTAAATTTTCAATGTAATGTTAATGTTTGGCAAGATTCTAGCCAAAAGAATTAATGTGCGTATTGAACATATTAAGCATTGCAAGAGCAGAGATAGTTTCCTGAAGCGGTAAAGGAAAATGATCAGAAGATGAAGGAAGCCAAAGAAAAAGGCACTTGGGTCCAACTGAAACACCAGCCTGCTCCACCCAGAGAAGCACATTTTGTGAGAACCAATGTCAAGGAACCTGAGCTGTTGTAACCAATCCCCTATGGATTCATGGCATTTAAGTGACTAAAAAAAAAAAACAAAAAACCAATAAAAAAATCTTGGATTATGGAAAAAAATAAAAGAGGAAAAAAAAGAATGGAAACTGTGTGTCATAGGGCAGAGTCAAGATGGCAGAGTAGAAATAGGACTCCCGCACCTTTCCAGCTTCCACCTTCCCCAATCCATATGAAAGGGGAGTCTGAAAAAACTTGGAGCTACAGAACTCACAAAATGACACAAAGAAGCTAACCTTCCACTGAGGACAGCCTAGCAGCGTGGGCAGAGAGGCCCAGCACAACGCTTTGGGAGCAAATACCAGGCCCGCATGAGCTGAAGGATTTAGCCCCAGGGTGGGCCTGACAAAACAACAGTTGGAGGGACTCAAGAACACCAGCAGCTGTGGCCATTTCCAGAATTATAAACACATAGATGCCAAGGACAAAGTGATAAGTCAATGCAGTGTGGACATTGCGACCAGCAGTTGGGAGAGCGTAGGCTTTTGCCTCTAAGGTGAGAAAACACTGACACACTTTGGTGCAGCTGGCACCATGTTGCAGCTTCAGCTCATGGCCTGCAGACTATAGGGGGAACAAACAATCAGCCCGAGGGGTAATAGCTCTTGCTTTAACCTTCTTGGATCTGGATTGTGGTCTAAGGTGGAGGTCCTGGGGTGTGTGACTAGCTTGCCAGAGAGTGTGGAAGCTTCAGAGAGGGCACCGAACTAATATCTCTGGTAGCTGAGAAAACCCTATAATTTTGAATAGAAGCTCTACTGTCTGGTGGCAGAGTCCAACTGTGACAAAAAGCCCAAAAGTCAAGTGGCAAAATGATCAGGCAAAGTCAGCAAAACAAACAGAAGAATCTAACATTAGACTCCTATTTGAGGGACAAAAAGAATCAAAGCATGGAACAGAAGGAAGACAGTAAAGTCAGAACTCCTGCACCAAAAGCTTCAAAGGAAAATACAAGCTGGTTACAGGCCATAGAGGACCTTAAGAAGCAGATAAAAGAAGTGGAGGAAAAATTGGGAAAAGAAATGAAAACCATGCAAGTAAATTATGAAATGAAAGTCAACAGCTTGACTGAGGAAAATAACAACTTGAAAAATAAACTAACTCAAATGAAAAGAGGCTCAAAAAGGCAATGAGGAAAAGAATGCCTTAAAAAGCCAAATTTGCCAGATGGAAAAAGAGTCTCAAATGCTCACTGATGAGAATCTTTCCTTCAGACTTAGAATGGTGCAAAAGGAAGCTAGTGACTTTATGAGAAATCAAGATATTGTTAAACAGATCCAAACAAATGAAAGAATAGAAGGCAATGTGATATATCTCATGGGAAAAACCACTGACCTGGAAAATAGATCCAGGAGAAATAATTTTTTAATTATTGGACTACCTAAAAGCCACGATCAAAGAAATAACCTAGAAATCATCCTCCAAGAAATTCTCAATGAAAACTGCCCTTATGTTTTAGAACCAGAAGGCAAAATAGAGGTTGAAAGAATTCACCAATCACCTCCTGAAAAAGATCCCAAAAAGAAAACCCTTAGGAATATTATAGTCAGGTTCCAGAATTCCCAGATCAAGGAGAGAATATTACAAGCAACCAGGAAGAAACAATTTGAATATTGTGGAAACACAATCAGGATAGCACAGGGTCTGGCAGCTTGTACACTGAGGGATTGAAGGCTTGGATTATGATATTCTATCAGGCAAAGGATCTAGGATTAAAACCAAGAATCACCTACCCAGCAAAACTGAGTATGGTCATTCAATGGAATAGAGGACTTTCAAGTATTCTTGAAGAAAAAAATCATACTTGAATAGAAAATTTGACATTCAGATATAAGAAGCAAGAGAAGCATGAGAAGGTAAACAGGGAAAAGAAATCATAAGGAACTTATCAAAGTTGAATTATTTACATTCATACATGGAAAAATGATCATTGTAACTGATGAAACTTTTCTCAGTATTAAAGTAGTTGAAGGGAATAAAAATGTATATAGTCTTTATCAGAGGGTATATAGGTGTATGAATACATATGTGAATGTGTATATGTATATGTATATATATACATATATATGTATATATATATACATGTTTACAGGTATACATAGATAGAGGGCACAGGACCAATTTAATAGGAAGGGATGATACTTAAAAGTTGAAATTAAGAGGTGAGAGAGGAATATAAGGAGAGGAAATGGGGAGAGAGAATGGGGCAAATTATTTCATATAGAAGAGGCAAGGGAAAATGGGTACAATGGAGGGGAAGAACAGGAAGGCATAAGGGAAAGAGTCAACCTTATAATCATTGAATTTGGCTCAGGGAGAGAATGACATATACACAAAATATCTCACCCTATAGGAGAGTAGGGAGGAAGGTTATGAGAGGGGTTATGATGGAAGCACAGGCAGGCTGTGGGGGAGGGAAGTTGGAAGCACACCCTTTTGAAAAGGGACAGGACCGAAGTAGAGAATAGAACAATCAGTCTTCTACAATATATATATATATACATACTATGGTAATGTTTTGCATTAGCTACACATGTACAACCTATATTGAATTGCTTATCTTCCTAGTAAGGGTGGGTGACAAGGGAGGAAGGGAATGAATTTGGAATTCAAAGTTTTAAAACCAAATGTTTAAATATATATATATATATATATATATATATATATATGCATAGTAGTATTAATACTATTTACATGTAATTGGGAAATAGGAGGAGGGGATATCCTGGGGGGCAGCTATTTTGGGGAGGTGGGTAGGGGAAAAATGGGGAGAAAATTTGTAACACAAAATCTGGCAGAAATGAGTGAAGTAAACCAAAGATTAATAAAGCATTTGAAAAAAAAAAGAAATTGTGTGCCACAACATCAACATCAAAAAAGCAATTGACAAGTATTTATTACGCACCCACTGTGTGCTAAGTTGGAGCAGATAAGTGATGTAGTGGATAGAGCACTGGGCTTGGAGTCAGGAAGATGTGAGTTCAAATGTAACCTCAGATATTATCTGTGGGAAGTCACTTAACCCTTATTTGCGTCAGATCCTCATCTGTAAAATGGGGGCACACTTGGAGAAGGAAATGGCAAACCACTCCAGTATATCTGCCAAGAAAAACCTATGGATAAGAGTTCATAGGGTCATGTAGAGTCGGACATGACTGAAGGATTGAACAATGACACTATGCACTTTCAACTTAGCTTTTTCCTGACTCATGCTATACCCCATAGTAGGGGTTTCAGATTTTATTTTATGTAATCCACATAAAGTAAAGAAAAGTAAAAAACTAAAGAGGAAAAAATTTTACCTCAAGTTCATCTTTTTGAGATAAAATGAAGGCACCAGTAAAGACACAGACCTCTGATTATAATGAATAATGTAACCTTTACTTTCAGGAGAAAGTACATGTAATAACTATTTTTTCTCTGAACATTTAAAGAGCAAACACTGAAAAACATTAGCACTATCCAGACAAACAGTGACTGTCTAGATTTGAGCTTCATTTTGTTGTAATCATCTCAAAGGCCATGAAATCACTACATATGTTATGACACATTAAATATGCATATATAAAAATGAGTCAGACATCCCTAATACCTAAGTTATATTAAACTTTATTTTGTGTAACTATAATAGAACAGACGTGATTGACCCAAAGTATAGGTAAATCTGTATCATACTAAGTTTGGTTATATTTGGATTCTATAGCATCTTCTAAACAAAAATTAACACTTTGTATATATACAAATATGTATATGTAACACCAATATAATATATACATACACAGCAATGTACACAGTAATAAAATTACATTTCTCTTGTTTATAAATTCTCTTTTTTCCCGTATTAAAAGTATCATTTTTTTTCTTTTTTGAAGTTAGATTTAGGGGTGAGGACACATTAAGTATGTAAAGGAGGAGATATGGAGGGAAATAAATCACAACCTCTGTGTGGGCATATGTGTGTGTGTGTTCTCAGCAATAATTCATTCTTTTCTTGCTATTTATTGTAAGCTTCTCTAATCTGGGCATTAATACATCTCTTTTCCTAACACTCCCACTGTCAGTTATCCCATTTATCAAGAAATAATTTGATATCAAATTTGGTTAGCCCCTTCTAGCTTATTTGAACTAGTACTGGTTTTTCTTTTGGATTTTTAATCATTCCACTATGCCTTCTCCCCAGTTTAATCATCTTCAATGTAAAATTTTGATTTACATATAAGTTAGTATCAGAATAGATGGCAAACCCACACGGAATATTAAATGGAATTTTAAAGGCTATACAACAATAATGTTACTACCTCTTATGAAATCCTACCCATCCTTCATAGGTCAATTCAAAGGACACCTCTTCCAATATACTTCCCCTGATCTCTCTGTCTTATAAATACTTAAATTGTTGAGTATTCTTTAGGTATTGTCTATATTCCCCCAGATAACATAAGATACATAATATAAATATGATATGCACTGCTAGCTTAACTATACACATCAGGAAATCACAGAGCCACAGAATCCCTGAAGAAGAATAAGTCTTTTCCCTACCTTTCAAGAAACACTTTCTGGCTGCACCAAATGGATGTGATTCCTCTTGAATCCAATGGCATTTTGTTTGTACCTCACTTAGCACATTCTACATCATACTAAGGTTATATATTCAAACAATATTTTTTGTAATAGAGAGATGTAGATTTGTAGAATAGAAAGAATCCTGGAATTGCGTTCAGTTGAACCTGTGTTCATTTTCTGCCTCAGATACTAGTTGTTTAACTCTGAGTCAATCATTTCATCCTCTCTGGGTCTCAGTTTCCTTATCTGTAAATTGAGGGACTGGGCTCAGTGACTTCTAAGGTCCCTTCTCACTTTAAATATGTTTCCTTATGGTTATTAAGTAACCTATACTATTCTCCATATAAAAGAGAGTGTAGGAGGAATAAGCAAAGATTAAACAATACAAAGTACCTCCCCTCCAGGTTCTGGGGGTGTTTACACTGGTGAAGACAGAGATTGACAAGATAGCCATATCCAAGTATATGAAGAGTTTTGCTCTAATAAGGAAGTGAGATTAGTACTTCTTTTGCTTGACCAGAGAGTATGATTGTAGAGGCAGTTTTGATGGAAGAGAAAACTCTTCAACATATTCAAGTGCCCAAAAGTGGAAATCGTGGCTTTTGCAATGATAGGTAATGAGCTATTACAGCTTTCCCATTGGAGGCTAAATTAATAGCCACCACAAGTGTAATAGGAAGTACTACTTACTGTATTACCTGTGTAACATTAGTAAAGTCATTTGCTCTTTCAGGAGCTCCATATCTTCCTCTGTAAAATTACAAAGTTGGATTACTAGAATATGTGATCATAGAAGGTCATAAAGTCTTAGCTCTAGAGATGGAAGGAACATTAACCCAACCCTTACATTTTACAGATGAAGAAACTGAAACCCAGAGATTTAAAGTGATCTGTCAAAGATCCTACAGAGCTAGGATTTGAGTGCAGATTCTATAAAATTCCTTTTAGCTCTAATACATGACCCCATGGTCAGATAGAGATTAAAATACGGTACATGATCTCTGAATTGTTTTCAAATTTAGAGTATTCTATTTTATATAATATATGGGGAGATAAAACAAGTACAAAGTCAACCATATCATATAATACAATAAGCACAGAAGAGAGCTAAAGTGAGAAAAGAGATACTCATAGGAAGGGGGTAGAGGATAAAGCAGAATTTTTATGGAAGAGGTGAAATCTGACTTGAGTCTTAAAGGAAGAAAAAGATTTCAAGAAGCAGAAATGTGAGAAGAGATTGTTCCAAACATGAGAAATGGAATATGCAAAAGGAATTATGGCCAGAAAGGGTAAATTTAGGTTATCACTAAAGAGCAATGCAATAGAATTTGTGGAAAGGGGTAGATAATAAAGTTGTTGAGACAAGTTAAAACCAGACTGTGGAACTCCAGGTACTCTACCAAGTGTGAACCCCGACAAGTGTGGGAAACTTCACTGTGTTAATTGAATGTGATAAGCAATGGAGAGTCATTGACATGTTTACGTGGGAAGAACATGGTTAAGTCCCCACTCTCTTTTTTTTTTAAAGCAATTGGGGTTAAGTAACTTGCTCAAGGTCACACGGCTAGTCATTATTTATGTGTGGGTGCTCATTTTCTGAGGCCAGATTCGATCCTGGGTCATCCCAACTCCGAGGCCAGCACTCTTACTCGCTGCGCCACCTAGCCGCTCCAACCCCCCACTCTCTTTTTAAAGTAATATTAGTTTAACAGTTGAGTTTCAGATACATAAGATACGGGAGTTATAAGAAGTTGAGAACATCATTTATTAGAATTACATTTATTAAATTAACTCTACTAAATTTATTAAAACAATTGAGATGAGAGATAATGAGAATAAACCAGAGTGGTGCCAGTGAGAGTGGAAAGGATGGGATTTAGAGAAGAGAAATTATATAATTGTTTTTCCCCCACACTAAACTGTAAACTTCTTGTTGGAAAGTATTCTATTATGCAGACTGGGATTTTCCAAGGCATCCAGCATAATATTTTGTACATACCAGATACACACACACACACACAGATACACAGACAAAACTATTGAACTAAATTATAGCAAAACTAGAAGAAAAAATAATTATGTCCTATAATACTCATGACCAAAGGCACTAAGAAAACCTTTAAAATATGCATATTTGCACTCAAGTTCTAGTCATTAACATTTCCTTTCACTTTAGATTTGTTTCTAAATGGCAAGACAATTATTCTAATTTTTTTCTAATTTAGAATTTTGCTCTCTCAACTTTCCACATACAGTTTTTGTAGAACTTTGTCCTTGTGACTAAATCTCTAAATCCTTGGCATTTTCATTAAGTAATATCATATTTTAAAATATTTCCTCTTCCCAAGATTTTTCTAAGTTGATAACTGTGGAAACTGCATAAAATTCATAAAATTCATTCTAGCTACAATTAACAGCCCTCCATTGCAAACTTATTTTTCTCCAAAACCACTTTCTGTTTCTGGAGTATAAATGGTGTCACAATTGGCCACTAGAGGTTTAAAGGGTCAGGCATTGGCTTGCAGTCAAGAAAGCCTGAGTTGGAATTCTACTTCTGATACTTAAAAGGTAGGCTCCCAGACAAGTCTTTCAACTTCTCTAAGCCTCAGTTTCCTCATCTGTAAAATGGGATAACAATAACACCTCACAGGATTTTGGTGAAGATCAGATTATCTTCACATATGTAAAGTGCATTGCAAATCTTAAAGTATTATATAAATACTTAAAGTATTATATAAACATGAGTATTATCACTATTATTATTTGCCATTATTACTTAAAATGTGATTCCAAATAATGATGATTGAATAATCTGGGATCACCTGACTGAGGAGGAATTATATTTGTACACAAATGTCTTCTTGAAAAAACCTAAATCACCCTATTTAGGCAGGGGATGACACCTTATTGTTCCTTATTGTGCTCCTTCCCATGACATGAGAATTCATTGAAACTGATACTTATATAAGCAGTTCTTAGAATTATGAAATATGTTAAACAAATTTTCTAAGTACTTTGACAGTTCATGATCAGATGGAGTTTTTCATAGTTTTTATATGTATGTACATGTATATACATATATGGTATCCCATAAGTCTTAGTGAAATTTTAAGCCATCATGGCTGTTTTCGTAAACATAATATTTGTTGCTCTTCAGGCATTTAGTCATGTCCAACTTGTGACCCCATGGACCACAGTACACCAGGCCCTTCTATCCCCCACTAATTTTTGCAGTTTGTCCAGGTTAATGTTCATTGTTTCCGTAATACTATCTCTCCTTCTCATCTTCCACCATCACCTTTTCCTGTTGCCTTCAATACTTCCCAACACCAGGGTCTTTTCCAATGTATCCTATCTTCTCATTATTTGGCCAAGTATTTAAGCTTCAGCTTCAGTATTTGACCTTTCAGTGAACAGTCTGGATTACTTTCTTTAAGTAATGACTGATTTTATCTCCTTGCTATCCAAGGGACCCTCAAAAGCCTTCTCCAGCACGTCAATTCAAAAGTATAAGTTCTGTGAAGATTAGCTTATTATAGAAGACAATATGTTTAATTTCTTCTATAATGTGTGCATATATATACATACATGTATATACATAAATACAACTTAATGATATAGAAAATAAACTATGAAAATAGTTTAGACATAGGAAGTTATTTTTTTTAAAGGCCATTTATTCACACTTCTTTAGGAAAATGTGCTGTAGAAAGAAAGATAGCCTTGGCATTGAAAGATGAGAAGATAAATACCACACCTTCCAATTACTTGGGTGAGCAGAACAAGTCATTCAAACTAAGACTCATTTTCTTCATCTGTAAAATTGGAAAATTAACACTTGAACCCCATAGCTCATAGTTTTGATTTCTGGAAAACTCACAATAAACTGCAAAACACTATATAAACGTGAGTTAAGTTATTAAAGTACTGTACAAAATGGAAGGCATCACTATGATGATGAATTTGAAAAGTTATGTGTCTTTCTAACTCTCATGCAAAGACAAAAATTAAAATAAAACCTTCCATCTGGTAACCAAGGTTACATTTTTACACCTATAGGTAAGTTTATTTTGATGTCAAAAGATCCAACTTCTTACCGTGTGATCTTGAGATACTTAACAATAGTTTAAGTGGGAAGACAGTGAGCATGTTACCATCCTCCCCCACAGCTTGTTGTTTCTCAGCTAAAAGGGACAGTCATGGGTGCAAATAGGTTGGTGCATTGGAAAAAAGAAAAAAAAATGAGCATCTAGCTTTGCTTCTCATTCTGTTGCTGCACTTTATTTGGCCCAGGAACCACAACAAAGAAAAAATAAGCTGCTAAAGAGATAATGACTACTTCCTTTACTCCACTGCCCATTTAATTAAATTCTTTCTAAAGTACTTTTGGATGTTTGACTATGTTTAAATTAGTGTGGGCAGGAAGTACTTGCTACTTATAGCACCCCTCATACATTACACAACTGTCACTTGAAATTCCCTAATTCAGCAGCACCCAGAAGTCTAAGCACAAGGTTGTATGTAACACAATTGAAAAAACACTCCTGCTTAGTCTTCCTGAAGGATAACGTTCATTCGTGACTTCTGTGACTGCTAAATCATCCATCAATGTGAGATCTACAATGCAATGGGCTTCTCTAATGCTTCTTTTAAATATTATATGAAAACGTAAGTAAAAAACCTAAGAAATATTTGGCAAAGAGAAGAAATTCAGGATCGATATATAAAACTTTTTTTTTTACTAATCAGGTTTACATAAAGCTTAAAACAAAAACTTATGTTTTCAAACATTCCAAGTATTAATATTGCACACAATTGAAACTTATAAAATTATCTAACTGTAGTATCATATAAGACAACACAAATTAAGAGTTTTGAATTCACTGCTTCAAAAGAATTTTGAAGAATTATCCATATTTTATTACTAAAATATGTTTTTGTTTTCAGCCTTGATAATATATGTTCTTTCAACTTGTTAAGAACTTATATTTACCAATACAAATATAAGCTGATACATAGCAATCAAATATTTACTGAGCTCTTTCTATGTACATAAAAGTGTGGGGGAATAAGAAATATGAGATAATATTCCCTGTCCTCAAGAAACTTACCATTTGCAGAAATAAAACACAACTTCAATAACAATAAATGATATAAATAACAATCTAAAATAACATAGAAGAAATGCTGCAAGACACCGTATAATGTTAAGAAATTATGTCCTATCCATGACAAAGATTTATAATATTGCAGGCTAAGATGGTCTGGTAAAGCCTCATTGAAAAGGTGGAAATTGAGCCAAACTTTGAACAATGGGCAAGATTTGGAAAGACAGAGAGAAGGGAAAGGGGGCATGATGGGAATCAAGGATCAAGGGATTGAAGGTAGTTAATAAGTGCTGGTTGACTGAGTGAATGTCAAATTTATGGAAGTGGAAATGTGTAAAAGATATTTTCTTTATATTTGCTTATATTGAAAATTCATATTTAATGTAAAAATTATAGGAACATGCGAATCATATATAGGAATGTGTGATGCTGGTAGATTCAAATCCTCCCTCTGAAACATGCTGGTTGTATGACTCTGGTCATGTCACCTAACTTCTCAATGCCACTAATCAATTTTTCTCAGATGATAAATTACAGGATAGTAGCAGAACTGTATTAATAGAGTTTCCTCTGGGAGTTCTCATTACCAATAAAACGGATCCAGATGAAAAGAAAGGGAAAAAAATCACACTAATAGGCACCCTAATGCAAACCATCAGGATTATTTTCATCATTATTATTTTGGTAGTGGTACAAAGGATGGCATCATGGTGGTCCTTCTTGGATGAACAGAAAATAATAAAAATAGTAATTAAACTAATAAAAGCTAACATTCATATAGTGGCTACAATGTGTCAGGTACTAGGCTAAATGCTTTATGGCAATTTCTCATTTGATCTTCAAATCATCCCTGTGATATAGGTGCTATTATTAATCCCATTTTATAGATAAGAAAACAGATGTTAAGTGACTTGCTCAGGGTCACACAGCCATCACTGTGCAGAGCAATCCCTTTGCATCTGGGATCCCTTTTCATCATCACCAGCGATATCAACTGCTGATTAAAGATCACAGACTGGTAGGTAAACCTAAGAGCTCTGAGAGGAGTGGAACCCAGATCACCACTCCTGCTTCCAATTCAGCTTTCACAGACATTATCCTAAGAAGCATCCACAGCAATCTTTTACCAATCCATCTTAATTCTAATGCCCTCCCTCTGTTGCTTATTTCCAATATATCGAGTATTCAGTTTGATTGCACACAATGTTTGTATATTTTCTCCACCATTGAACTGGGGGCACCTTGACAGCAAGGCCTACCTTTTACATTTCTTTGAATTCCTAATGTTTATTAAAATACTTAGCACATAGTAGATACTTAATAAATGTTTGTTGACTGGCTATAAGTAGTATGACCTCTTCTGCTTTGGTATGTAGTCACAGCTAATACAGTCCCAGAAAAGAAAGTACTTATCATCAAAGGTCCTGACACTGTGAAATGATTTAGTATAAGAAACTAATAAGATTTTATCCATAGAAATTACATTTAAAAATACTTTGCCTCTATATCTTAAAGACTATTCAATCTTAAAATCTGATTTATAGCTGAAACTGTTTATATGTGGTCTCTCCCATTAGAATGGAAGCTCCCTGAAAGCAGACTAATTTACTATTGTGATATTCTGATACTATATATCCTTAGCACTTAGCATATCATTTTGTATATAGTAAACATTCAACAAATCATTCATTCATTCATAATGTGTACTAGACACTTAGGGCTCTCAAATACTCAAAATGATCCATGACCTCATTAATTCACATATTCCTCCCAATGATACATAGAGACCCTCCAGACCTAGTCAACCAAAATGCCTCTTGTCTATGTCTTCCTCTAAATTGGCCATGGTCCCTAACTCACCTTCTCCTAGTACATCACCCTCACTATGTGACTAATCAATCTTCTTTTTCATTTTTTTTTGCTTTTTTTTTTTTTTTTTTTTGCTTTTTGGAGGGGGGGATGTTAGGGCAACTGGGGTTAAGTGACTTGTCAAGGTCACACCACTAGTTTTGTGTTAAGTGTTTGAGGGCAGATTTGGCAACCTTCTTTTTCAATCATCTCACTAACTTGGTTATTGTTTATTACTTATCTACTGATGGTTTCAGCTGCCTTAATATCCACTATTCCCCTGATTTATGGTAATCTTTGTAATGTCCAGTTCTTTGATTGCTGTGTTCCATTCCTTGAAGCCATAATTTGGTATAAAAGATAGACCTTGATTTCAAGTTATTGAGTTATTTAAGGAATTTTGCAATTCCCAGAAGACCACCCACTATACTCTTTTCCTCATGTTCCTTCTGGACCCAAGTTCTCCTTCATTTGTTCTAGGGGTGTTCCCAGAGAGACATGCTGATGGATGATCTTTACAGTATGTCTAGTCAACTGAATGTTGTGACCTGATCCTTAGACATTCTTTAACAGCTTGGGTTTTTTTCCCATGTGGATAGACCAAATGTAATGGCAGGCAAAGAAGTAGCTAACACCTTGTTTCAGCTATTTAATTATTTAGCACTCTGTTTCAGTTCAAGTTTCTTTTAATCCTTGCCCATGATTATATCAAGTCTTTGTTAAGAAACAGAACTTGTGGACTCCTGCTGCTGATGCAACAGGAAAGGGGGGAATGGGGAGGAGCTTAATGACCATATATAAGGAGAAATCCCAGCTGGGAGAGACCACAACTTAGAGAGCATTTGGGTTGGTGGATTTTAATAAGAGAACATTTGTGGTGGCAGCACTCTGTCTCTTCTCTCTGTGTTGATTTTTGTTCGTGATGTGTGTTGAGTTCTCAGACCTTGTTGGTGTGTCTGTGTTAATTTCACAGGCAGATAGTGGATTGATGATTGTGCAGGCAATGTTTATGAATATTATTGTGGCTTTGTTAAGCTTTGTCTTCCCAGGAGCAGAAACTGTGGAGGACTTTAGGTGGACTGGACGCTGTGAACTTCAATATGGAATGGGAACTGGCAAGCAACTGGACAAAGAACTGCCAAGGAGCTGGACAAGGAACTGAGAGTTGCCTGCCCTTTAATCCAAATGACAGTTGGGTAGATTCAGGGAGGAGCTGCGACCATGGAAGAAGAACGATGGAATCAAAGAGCTAACCTTGAGTCAAGATGAAAAGATGTCTCCTTCAGTATTTAATGCAAACTGAGAAGATAATGATTTACTGTAGCCTGGGGGTGGGAGGACTTTGGACTCTGTATCCTGTACTTCTTCAGGATGATTGAATTAAGGATAATTGGAAACTAGTCTCCAATTAAGAAGAAAAAAGACTTTTTGACTGAGAGATTAAGACAATGTGACCTAGGGGTGGAGAACTTTGACCTTTGTATTTTGTGTAAGGAGGTTTGCTTCTTAATGATGATTGAGTTAAGGACTTACTGAATGATTGCACTTTGTTTAAAACTATGTGGCCACTTTAGTGATAACTTGTTATGCTATAACATTGTGAATGCTATACTCTGGTTTCTGTCAATGTTTTGTCTTAATTTACTAATTAATAAATAGAGAGTTCACTATACTATATAATCAGAATCTCGAAGCTGTTTACAGTAGCAGTCCTCTGGAAAGCTGCACATGCTTGGCTTTGCACCAAATTATTTGGAGTGGCTAGAAATCTCTTTTTCTAAGAGATTCTACATCATTACTGAGATTGATATTTCACTCATTTGTACCACATACAAGAAACTTGTATAGAGACAAAATTTTTAAGAGTAAAAAAGTGAAATGGACCCTGTCTTCAAGGAGCTTATATTCTACTGGTCTTGCCTTCTGCCACCCCCACTCATATGAAATTTAGTATGGCTATAAAATATAGGAGTTATAAGCAATAACGCTTTGAGCGTTCTTTCAATAAAATGAAATTACAGATTCTAAAGAAGAGGTTATGCCCATAGGTTTGATAATGGAATAGAGAGGCCTTAATCCTTAAGGTCAATACAGTACTTATATTCACAATATATCTTTTTGAAGGGTGTAACAACATGATTGAAGGGAGTATACTAGGTTCTTAGCAGAAAAAAATATCTAGCAACAATTTCAATCAAAATCAAATAGTTTATTTCAGACCCTGAGGGGAAAAAAACACTGACACCCAGCAGTTAGCTGTTGATTTTTATTGCTTCTTTTTGCAGTACAAAGTGTTACTTAATGTTATCTGGCATAAACAATGCATGGATTTTCAGCAAGCTAGTGGAATACACAAGAGATATTGGAATGTATTGTGAATTTTAAGAGTACCCAGGGAAATCTCTTGAATCTCTATAGAATAGTAAAGGTAACAAAACCAGAGCGATAAGGATAAGTAGAAACTGATGGGAGTGGGGGAGAATGGAAATAGAATGGGAAAATTTAACAGCACAACAGGATGGAGAAGGGGAGAAGTATGATCCTATTCTCACTTTACTTGACAGGATCCTGACTCTAACAAACCATACTCACTGCTAATGAAAACAAAATAGTCCCTTATTGATTTACACCTTGACATGTATATCATTTAAGGAATTTTACTTTTGCAACCCAAAGCTCTAAATTTTCCAGTTTAATTGGCACCTATGAAGAGTAAGAAAATGAATGCAATGGTCCATTCAGGTGTCATGACCTATCTGCAATGATGTATTGATCATAATGGGAACAAGGTCTTTGATTTTAGAATGCTTTTGATGGTCCTTTTTTTTATAAATGTCTTTCTAAGAACCTAAAATAACTCCTTTTCCCTAAATTTTTCTAAGGAAAAATATTGGACATCTTTTATTATTTTTCTTTTTTAAAATCCATCCCTTAGTGTAGTTTACATTAGGTTAAAAAGTGAGACACTAATATAATAATAATGAGGCCCAGATTTGACAAAGTATCTTTGGCCCCTCTGAGCTCCATTATCTAATGTAGACCAGTAAGGTATATCTAACATATATTTAATAGAAAAAAATATGTTGCCCTCCAAATGGGGGTATGTTGAACAGAAATATTCTTTTTGGTACTTTTCATAAAATATTGCCCCTAATGGAAATACTGAGAAAAATAACAAAATAAAATTGCCAAGTCATGTCCCTAAGACCACTGTTAATAGGGCATGAGGACTCTATACCTTAAAAGAACATGTGATTGATTACTCCATGCTTACAGCCTGGCTATTACTATGAAGTAAATGATAGAATCCATTTCATTGCTTTTTGTTATTACTGTTGTTTTCTCTCTCAGGGAGCACTCTATGCAGATTTTATACATGTGCCCTTGAAATGTGTTTCCAAAATTATTAGAGTGAAGTCCAATATTCAGAATGAAAACACAATATAGAAAAATCATCAAACATGATTTGTAACTACAGGATACTCGCACATCAGCCCCTTGTGACTGCAGAAGTTGCCACTGTTAGAAATCCTAGATGACATAGTGAACTCACATAGTTCAAGTATGGATTAGCTATTAGTTAGGAGGAAAGGTAATTTTCAAGTTAGGCAGAGTCTCCAAGGAGTCATGAGAAGGTTCAGAAGGTATGGTAACTGCCACAAAGGCTTAAATCCATGCTGACAGAAGGAAAGGGAGGAATATTCTGTGTCTCAATCAGTGGAATTTTAGGCAGGTATAATCCCTAGTCCGTTTTGGTCAGTCAGAGAGCCTTGAAGATTGAAGATCCCATGAGAGTCTAAAGTTCTAGTGATACAAGATTTGTTGCATTTTTTTTCATTTTTAAGCATCTGTAAAACATCTATAGGACTCTAGTCTAATAAACATTCAACATCTCCTTTTAATTAAAAAAGACTTTAAATAGCAAGAGTTTTTCCCCAAATGTTATATACCAGATCAGTTCTTATACTTAATTTATATGCTATTTCTTGAGTTTCAAATTACCATTGAAAACATTCACATTTAGTGACAGGATATCCCTTTAGTAGTGAATTTCTAAAAGTATGTTTATATATTATCTACCATGAGAATGATACATAATTTTTGGCCAGATCTGTTATTTCATTAATATAAAGACATTTCACTGAGTTAACTAATTCCCTTTATCAATCCAGAACAACCTCAGTGACTTAAAATATTAAAAAGTTATGTGGTGATACAGAGAGGTAAACAGATTTTCTCACTCATTCTCAGCCAGAAAGTGTTTGAGAAAATATTTGAACTCTAGTCTTGCTTATCCCAAAGTGTGTTCTCTCTTCACTATATCATGTTGTCTTTCATCAAATATTTATAACTACTTTTATATACCAATTTTACTTCTAAAATTGAAGATCTCTAATTTTGTTTGAGTAATCCCTCTACTATTAGAAGCTGCAACCCTCCTCTGCACATTAGAAGATGGTCCTTAAGAACCGTTGTGAGGGGCCCTGAGGAACAGTACCACCTATGGCCACAAGAGATTAGTGCACTGATGGGAAATTATTACTTGCAGTTGAAAGGGAGGAGGGGCCCTTCCTGGGTAAGAACCACAGTACTGACCAGAAGAGCAGTGACTACACTTCTCCCCAGACCACACCACCTTAGAAGTACCAAAAATTTCCATACTCCCAGAGCTAGTTCTAAAAACAGCAATGCAAAAAAAGCCTGAAGCTCAGAATACTGCCAAACACCACATAAAACAGAGCCCAACTTTAACATTAAGTTCAAAGTCAAGAAGTAGGCTAGAAAAAATAAGCAAACAATTAAAAAGCATCTAATCATAAAAGCAACTATTGTGATAGGTAAGATCAAGATACAAAGCAGTTACTAGCAAAGCTTTAAATGAAAAAAGAAAAATTCATGTGAATTGGACATGAACCCAACAAGAATTACTAGAAGAGTAAAAAATTACATTCAAAATCAAATAGTGGTAGAGGAAAAATTGGAATATGAGAGTGATATAAGAAAATTATGAAAAGAGAATTAACAGCTTAGTAAAAGAGGCACAAAAATACTTAAGAAAAGATGACTTTAAAAAATAGAATTGGGCAAATGTTAAAAAGTACCACTGATGAAAATAACTGCTTAAAAAGCAAATTGGGGGACAGGATCAAGATGGCAGAGTAGAAACAGAATTCAGTGCAGCTCTGGCTCCAACCACTTCAAATCCATGTAAAAGGGGACTCTGAAGAAACTGTGGAGCTACAGAACCCATAAAACAACACAGAGAAGCTAAACTCCCACTGGGGGCAGCCCGTAAGCCTGGCAGGGAACAGCCCGAACAGCACTTTGTGAACCAAAACCAGGCACATGTGAGCCAAAGGCTTTAGCCCCAGGGTGGCCAGGCCAGCAAGTGGGTGGAGGAACTCCAAATCACAAACAGCTGTGGCATTTCCAGAATTACCAACACATAGATGCCACTGACAAAGTGAGAGGTCAGTGCACTGTGGACGTTGGGACCAGCAGATGGGAGAGCATCGGCTTTTGTCCCAAGGGCAAGAAGCAACTGAGACACTTCAGCACAGCCACAGCTGCAGACACACAGTAGCTTCTTCTCCTAGCCTGCAGACTATCGGGGGATCTGGCAACCAGTCTGGGGGCAGGGAATTGATCTTGCTTTAACCTTCTTGGATCTGGATCTCATTCTGGGGTGGAGGTCCTGGGGTGTGTGACCAGCTTATTAGACCATGTGGAGGCTTCAGAGAGGGCACCCAACTAATAGCTCCAGCAGCTGAGAAATCCCCAGTGTTTGTGATGGAAGCTCCCCTGTCTGGTGGCAGAGTCCTACTGTGGCAACAAGCCCAAAAGTCAAGTAATTGAGTGGCAACATGTCTAGGCAAAGGAAACAAAATAAACAGAAAATTCAACATTAGCCTACTATTTTGGGGCAAAGAAGATCGAAGCATGAAACAGGAGGAGGACTGGAAGGTCAGAATTCCTGCAGCAAAAGCCCCACTTGAAAATATGAGGTGGTTATAGGCTATAGAGGACCTTAAGAATCAGATAAAAGAAGTGGAGAAAAAATTGGGAAAAAAATTAAAAAGAAGCAAGAAGTATGAAATGAGAGTCAACAGCCTGAGTGAGGAAAATAACACCTCGAAAAATAGGCTAACTGAAATGGCAAAAGAGGCCCAGAAAGGCCATGAGGAGAAGAATGCCTTAAAAAGCCAGATTGAAAAAGAATCTCAAAAGTTCACTGAGGAGAATTATTCCTTCAGAATTAGACTAGAGCAAATGGAAGCTAGTGACTTTATGAGAAATCAAGATGCTATTAAACAGATCCAAACAAATGAAAGTATAGAAGGCAATGTGAAATATCTCATGGGAAAAAAGTCACTGACCTGGAAAATAGATCTAGGAGAGATAATATAAAAATTATTGGACTACCTAAAAGCCATGATCAAAGAAAGAACCTAGAAATCATCCTTCAAGAAATTCTCAAGGAAAATTGCCCCGATGTTTTTGAATCAGAGGGCAAAATAGAGGTTGAAAGAATCCATCAATCACCTCCTGAAAAAGATCTCAAAAAGAAAACTCCTAGGAATATTATAGCCAGGTTCTAGAATTCCCAGATCAAGGAGAAAATATTACAAGCAGCCAGGAAGAAACAATTTGAATATTGTGGAAACACAATCAGGATAGCACAGGATCTGGCAGCTTCTACACTGAGGGATTGGAATATGATTTTCCAGAGAGCTAAGGAGCTGGGATTAAAACCAAGAATCACCTATCCACCAAAACTGAGTATCATGTTTCAGGGGAAAATATGGTCATTCAATGGGATAGAGGACTTTCAAGCATTCTTGAAGAAAAAAACAGAGTTGAATAGAAAATTTGACTTTCAGATATAAGAAGCAAGAGAAGCTTGAGAAAGTAAACAGGGAAAAGAAATCATAAGGAACTATCAAAGTTGAACTATTTACATTCCTACATGGAAAAACAATAATTGTAACTGATAAAACGTTTCTCAGTATGAAAATAGTTGAAGAATGGTAAATGGGCATATGAATACATATGTGAATGTGTGTATATATGTTTACAGGTATACATAGATAGAAGGCACAGGACCATTCTAATAAGAGGGGATGACACTTAAAAGATTAAGAGATGAGAGAGGAATGTAACAAGAGGAGATGGGGAGAGACAGAATGGGGTAAACTATCTCTTATAGAAGAGGTAAGGGGAAATGTTTACAAGGGAGGGGAAGTACAGGAAGGCAAAAAGGCAAACCTTATTCTCATTGAATTTGGATCAGGGAGAGAATGACATACATACTAAATACGATATCTCACCCTACAGGAGAGTAGGGGGGAAGGGGATGAGAGGGGGGATGATGGAAGGGAAGGCAGGATGGGGGGGAGGGAAGTTGGAAGCACCCAATTTTGAAAAGGGACAGGATCAAAGTAGGTAATAGATCAAATGGGAGGTGAGATAGGAGGGAGGGAAATATAGTCAATCTTTTACAATATATCTACTATGGTTATGTTTTGCATAGCTACACGTGTACAACATATATTGAATTGCTTATCTTCCCAGTAAGGGTGGGTGACAAGAGAGGAAGGGAATGAATCTAGAATTTGAAGTTTTACAACCAAATGCTTAAAAACATGTAAGTACTATTATTAATATTATTTTTACATATAATTGGGAAATAAGATATATAGGCATTGGGGCACAGAGATTCAACTTGCCCTACTGGCAAAGTCAAAGGGGGTAAGGGAGAAGATATGGAAGAGAGCAGATTGGATATGGGTATATCCTGTGGGACTACTATTTTGGGGTGGTGGGTAGGGGGAAAATGGGGAAAAACTGTAACTCTAAATCTGGCAGAAATGAATGATGCAAACCAGAAGTTAATAAAGCATTTGGAAAAAAAAAAAGCAAAATTGGCTAAATGGAAAAAGAAGTACAAAATCACACTGAAGAAAATAATTCTTTAACAATTAGAATTAGTTAAGGAAAGTCTAATATTGACTCCAGTAGATATTAAGAAACAATAAAAACAAAGTTATATGAATGACCAAATAGAAGAAAATGTGAAATATCTCATCAGAAAATAAAATTGACCTTGAAAATAGACTGGAGAGAGAAAATTTAAGAATTATTGGCTGCCTGATAGCCATGATCAAAGAAAGAGCCTACATATTATATTTTAAGAAATTATCAAGGAAAACTGTTCAAAATATCCTAGAAACAGAGTGTAAAATAAAAATTGAAAGAATCCACCAATCATGTTCTGAGATCCCAAAATGAAAATTTGCAGTAAGAATATAGTCAAATTCAGAGTTACCAGGTCGAAGAGAAAATACTTTAACCATCCAGAAAGAAACCATTCAAATACCATCGAGCCACAGTAAGGATTACATGAGATTTACCAGCTATCAGTTAAAAGGAACAGAGGGCTTGAAATATGGTATTCCAGAAGGCAAAGAAGTTAGAACTAAAACCAAAAATAACCCATGCAGCAAAACTAAATATAACTATTTAAGAAACAAATGGATATTTGATGAAATAGAGAACTTTCAAACATTCCATATGAAAAGAACAGAGATAAATAGAAATTTTGATATTTAAATAAAAGATTCAAAAAGGCATTAAAAAGTAAACATGAAAGAGAAATCATAAAGGACTCAATAGAATTTAACTATATGGAAATGTGATACATTTAACACCCTAAAATAGGCCTGCACAACCTGTGGGTCACTTGCAGTCCTCAGGCCACTTGCAGCACATCAAAGGATTTCCAGAAGCCCATGAAAAATGTAGAGGAATATATCCTTTGTTTGTAGAAGAAATCCTTTGGTGTGGTACCACAAGCACCCCTGGGCTGTGGGTTGCTTAGGCCTGCCCTAAGACCTTTCTCATTTTTATGGCACTTAGAAAGACTCTTCATGGACAAAGGGCACCAGAGGCTTTCGATTATGTTGGAATGATATAAAAAATAATGGATGGGTGAAACAGAGGGATTCCCTAGGAGAAGGGAGAAGGGGGAAGAAGAATGGGGGAAATTATATCATATAAAAGAGGTACACAAGAAATACTTTTTATAGGAGAGGGGAAAATGAGAAAGGGGTCAGGAATCACTTGTACCCACTCTCATCTGAATTGGCTCAAAGCTGGAAGAAAAAATAAATGCATATATACATACACACACACTCTCAATTGGGTAGAGAAATCTTATCCAACAAGGAAGTAAGAAAGATAGGGGATAAGAGAAAGGGGTGGAGTGATAAAAGGGAGGGCATATTAATGGAGGCAGTGGTCAGAAGACTTTTGAGGAGGAACAGAGGGGATAGAGGGATAGGGAGAGGGATGGAGGGAGGAAAGAGAAAGAGAGAGAGAGAGAGAGAGAGAGAGAGAGAGAGAGAGAGAGAGAGAGAGAGAGAAATAGAAAAAAATAGAATGGAGGGAACCGTTCAGTTAGCAATCAAGCTATCAAACTATAAATATAAATTGGAAGCAGACAGTTGGAATGGATTAGAAATCAGAATTCAACCAGATACTGTTTACAAGAAACAAATTTGAAACAGGGAAATACACACAGAGTTAAAATAAGGGTCAAAAGCAGAATCTATTATGTTTCAGCTTTACTTTTTAAAAAAAGGCTAGCAATCATGATCACAGACAAAGTAAAAACAAAAATAATCTAATTAAAGGAGATAATCAGGAAAATTACATTTTGCTAAAAGGAACCATAAGATAATGAAGTAATATCAATACTAAACACATATGCACCAAATGGCATAGCATCCAAATTCTTAAAGGAAAAGTTAAATGAATTACAGTAGGAAATTTATAGTAAAACTATATTAGTGGGGACCTCAAATTTCCCCTTTGAGGGCTAGATAAATCTAACTATAAAACAAATAAAGAGAAATTAAGGAGATGAATACATTTTTAGAAAAGTTGGACATTATAGAGCTCTGGAGAAATCTGAATGGGGATTAAAGGTATATCTTTCTCCCAGCTATACATGGCACCTTCACAAAAATTGACCAGGTATTGGGGAACAAAAATGTCACAACCAAATGTAGAAAAGAAGAAATATTAAATATACTCTTTTCAGACCATAATACAATTTAAAAGTACATTCAATATTTTGCCCACTTATACAACAAATGGATAAATATTTAAGAAAATACAACTAGCCCAGATTAACAGAAAATGAGACAGAAAATTTAAATTATCCTTAGGGGAAAAAAAAAACAGAATAAGCCATCAAGAGCTCTCTAGCAAAATAATTCCCAAAGCAAAAAGGAGCTGTTATGGCCAAAATATTCAGTACCCTTTGGGCAACCTAGTAATAAGCTTTTCCACCACAAACTTAACAAGACCAATCCAAAGGCAAGAATCATTTAGCCTATCACTGGGCCTATATTCCAATATTTTCCAGCTTGGTACTACCTTCCATAGTTTATGTTCCCTAGGTATAACCTTTTATAATACAGGGTTGAATCAACTGGTCATATAACCACTAAGATTGCATGATAGTCACTTAATCTAACCCCTGCAACTCCCAAATTTTAAAAAGAAAGGAATCATTCACCAGACATAGAGTAATTGCATCTAAAAGCACAGAACAGGTAGAAGACTTAACTCAAAAATGCCTTTTGAATTAATATAGGAGAACTTTAATGCTTAGAGTTCACTCCCCACCCTTCCACCCCTCCACCAACAATAAGTGAGAAAAATCAGACCTAGACAAAAGTGTATGCATGAACGTAACCAGACACTTCAGATACTCTGCAAGAAGCAGCAAATGTTGACTCTGCCCAGCCATGTGAACCAATAAGCAAACACTTGCCAAACAAGTTAAAAACATGCTGATTCTTAATCAGAATTTGCATTTAGGAAAGGACCCTCCAATGTTATTGTGACTCTGAATTAACAGTCTTCCTTCACCTACCCCACAAGAAGTGGTAAATGCTAATTCTGCTGAGCCCCATGTAAAAGAAGTAAAAGAGTTAGGGAAGCACCAGACAGAGTGCCAGTGAGGGTAGCTACTACATCAAGCCTGAAGGAAATGGGTCTGAAGCCAAATGGAACAAGTCATGTCACCTAGAGAGAACATAATAAAACCAGAAGTAGAGGAAGTCAAACCAGAGAGAGTACAAAGCTCTCTTCACAAATATGAGTCCTGAAGATTCCCCAGATTAAAATTTTTACAACAAGAAAGTAAATTAGTAAAAGAGGAAAATGAGACCATAGGATAGATATTAAAGTCTCAGTGTGGAATAAAAAAAAAAAAAAACCATAGCTGAAGTGAAATAAAATGAATTGGCGTGACTAGGTGGCACAGTGAGTAAGAGCACTGGCCAGCCCAGAGTCAGGGGGACCAGGGATTGGTTCCAGCCTCAGAAAATCAGCACCACACATGAATAAACAACTAGCCATGTAATCTTGAGCAAGTTATTTAACCCCAATTGCTTAAAAAAAAGAAAGAAAATGAATCCATTATGATTAATCTTTTAGAGAAGTAAAGAAACTGACATATTTAAAACACGAAAATATTGAAATTGAAAAAAACTTGGCAGAAAAAATAAAAGGCAAAAAAAAAAACCAAACTAACACATGAATTATATAAAAGTCAAAGATATTGACTTTGAAGACAAAATTCTGGCAGGCAACTTAAGGGTCATGGATCTCCCAGAATATATGACAGATTATTGGGATTGTTGTTGTTGTTAGATAACATTTGTATAGACTTTAAGGTCTATAATATAATATATGCATTATATGTCATATAAATATACACATATATAGTATATACAATCTCATTTAATCTTTATAACAAACCTGTAAAGTAGATGGCATTATTTTCTCCATTTCACAGATGAGCAAACTGAAAATAAGAAAAGTTAAGTGACTTGATTCTAGGCAACTTAAAGACCATAATTCTGGAAATAATATAAGAGGGAGCAGCTAGGTGGCACAGTGAATAGAGCACCAGCCCTGGAATCAGGAGGACCTGAATTCAAATTCTGCCTCAGACACTAAACACAAAAATACTAGCCCTGTCACCTTGGGCAAGTCACTTAATACAAATTGCCTCACCTTCCTCCTTCCAAAAAGCAAAAAGAAAAATCTAAAAGAAAAAAATCATCAAAAGGGGGGAGCAGCTAGGTGGCACAGTGAGTAGAGCACTGGCCCTGGAGTTAGGAGGACCTGAGTTCAAATCCAGCCTCAAACACTTGACACACTAGCCCTGTGACCTTGGGCAAGTCACTCAATGCTAATTGCCCTCCAAAAAGCAAAAAAGAAAAGAAAAAAGAAATAATATAAGAAAACAATTCAAAAAAACAAAAGGACAGATCAAGAGAATCTACAGATTGCTTCCACAATCCTGTGTTTCAAACTCCAGCTCACAGAGTGGTGAGATATAACAATTTCATCAACACAAAAAGTTTAGTAAGTATACAAGTAAAACACCTTCAAATATGAAAGTGGGGGGAGAATGACAGAAGATTATTTCACAGCATCCAGAAATCACAAAAGTGAACAGAATGGTTATTTACAGGAAACAAATTTTAAAATAAAGATATGAAATAAAATGAGAACCTAGACCAAATTATTTTAAACATATCCATATCCCATTAACTTCATTTACCATAATTTATTCAGTCATTCCCCAACACATGTCCCTCCTAGATTTCAGTTATTTGTTAATATAAAAAGATGTGCTATAAGTATTTTGTCTATATGGTTGCTTTTCTTCTTTCTTTGAATCATTGTAGTATGTACACCTAATAATAGTATTACTAGGTCAAGGTATATGCACAATTGATTGTCTTTTTTGGTGACAGTTGCAAATTGCTTTTCATAATGGCTGGACAAATTTACAATTCTACCACTAGTGAGTTAATGTGACTGTTTTCCCGTAACTCCTCAAATAACTGGTTAGTCTTGCTAAATTATTTTTCTCCTTGCTTGTGATTATTCTCTTTAAAGGATAATTTCCAGGGAGGGGAAGAAGACAGATATAATTGAAAATTGTAAAAATGAAAGATACCAGTGGATTAAAAATAACCTCTTTGTCATAATGAAGCATTAAAATAAACAACTCCTCAAATTATAAAGTGCCATTTGAAAAACTGAAAACATTCTTAAAAACTCCATTTTTGAAAACTATATTTCAAGAAGAAAAACTGAATACCCTCTGACATTTTTAAAAGTATAGCTTAATTCTGCCTGTTAATTTCATAATCAAATTGAAAACAATAAAAAAACATCATCACCTTACAAAGATAAGAGAAATATGGCTCAGCAGATATTTGCTATTTTAATCATTTTCAGGTTCAGACCACAATCATATTGGACTTGTGTATGCTATTCAGGGCATATTAACAAAGTAAAGCAAATGTTAAGACTACTAAAAATCCTCATATTCTGATTCATTATCATCTGCTTCAAAACTAATTAGAATTTGCAACAAAAAAGGGAAATGAGCACTCCTAAGTTTTGCTTTTAGCTCCATTACATGAACTAATTGAAACTACTAGCAATATAATATAATAGACATAATAGATGTGAATTTTCTAACAAAATATATATTTTACTTGAGGAGCAATAGAAAGTTTCTATTTAACAAAACTCTTTTCAATTCAACAAGCATTCATTAAACATCTGTTATATGTTAAGCACTGTGCTAGACTCTAGGGATAAAAAGAAAAAATGATAATCTCAAAAAATTTACCTTTTTCTGAGAGGATACAAAATTTATAGAGATAAGTAAATAGGAAATAATCATACACATACATATATTATGCAATAAATATAAAATTATATATTATGTAGTCATTATAATTATATAATTAGAGATTGGCCAATGAACAAGATCCCTATATGCATGTATAGAGTGCCATTGATGCATGATGTATAGAGTGTCAAGGGATTCACTGATTCCACATGTGAAAGCAACTAAGGACCCCTGCCTCCAAGAGGGTCATGGTGACTTGTAAAAGAAGTGCTTTGAAGAGACTTTAGAGCTTATGAAGACATTTTGTAACTTTTGCTGTTTTGTAAAGCACCCAGTGAGGAAGAATTTTTTTTTTTAATTAGCTAGGAATACATTGAAAAGGCTTTAGTCAGACTTGGCTTCTTTTGGTTTAATTTTTTTTGTGTAAAAGAAACTGGAGGCCACAACCTTGTGGACTTTAAAAGAACAGGAGAGTAAGTCATTCAGGAATAGAGGATTCAGGAGTCAAGTCCATGCCAGTTCATGTCCCAGGTATTGAAGAGAGGTCCTTCAGGACCCACCTCAGCATTAATGGAGACAAGGAATCATCCAGCTATAGTTCCACTTTTAGACATGACCTTGGCAGGATCAATGCTATGCAAAAATTATGCGAAGTCTGAGCCCACTCTTCCCAGAGACTGAGGTAGTCTATTGGAGTGTGTATGCCAAGGTTTTGGAGAGAATAGTTTGTAATACCATTTTACCATCTCTTCAAAGTGAATATTCCTTTGCAAAAGCTAACTGCTTAAATGGAACCAAGAGCTAGTCACTGGCAGATAATTATTGGTGGTGTCTGGGTAGTGAAGACTTGAAAACATCTCAGAATGTGTCTTATAAATTGGTGTCAGTTCTGACTGTTGACTTCACCCTTCCCCCCTTCATTTCTGCTGTGAATCAGCTTCAAACCCTTTTAGGAGTCTTTCAAGCCCTAGCTTCAGTCCTTTGTCTGCTTTCCCACCTTTGTGGGCCCCTCCTCCCAGCCAGTGGAAGTCAGGGACAGACTGGGGACACTGCTTCCCCCAACCAATGGCAGTGAAGGACAATGGAGGAAATATGACCCTGCTGTATTAGGGTTTAAAAACTCTGTTCACCCCACATTGTGTGCCTCCTTTCCCTGACCCATCATGACTGCCCTCTTCTCCCAGGGGGAGACAATAAAATTTCCTGGTTTTATCCTAAGAAATCTCTGTGTTCTTGATTAAATTTTGAATGGGGTTTTTCATACCACACAGTGAGAACACATCTGCACTGGGGCCTGATCCAATGGCATTAGAGAAAAGATATTACTACCTCTTAGGTGCAGCTCAGGAACCTTGATAAGAAGAATGTGGCTGGCTTCACTCAGAAAATAAGGTTAGAAGGACTGTCCCATAGTAATATAAAATAAATACAAAGGGAGAAGTCAGGAATGGTCTCTTTTGGTAACTGCTACTTAAGATGTACCTTGAGGGGGTGCTATAAGTTCCAAGAGGCAGAGGCAAAGCAGGAGAGCATTCCAGGCTTGGAGAAAAGACAAGAAGGCAGAAGATGAAATGCTATGTGCAAAAAATAGACTATCAGGGGGTAGGGAACCTGCAGCCTTAAGGCCACATGTGACCTTCTAAATCCTTAAAGGTGATCTTTTAACTGATTCCAAATTTTTCAGGCCACACTTAAGGATTTAGAAGGCCACACATGGCCTTAAGGCCACAGGTTCCCCACCCCTAGTAGCTTGATCAAAACAAAGACTATGTGAAAGGAAGTAATGTGCAATCTGTCTGGAAAGTTAGACTGGACACTGATTCTGAATGACTTTAAATTCCAAACAGAAGGGTCTGTGTTTTAGACTAGAGGCAATACAAGTGCACTAAATGTCTTCATGAGGGGAGTAACATAGACTGACCATACAAAAATAGTTGGAAGTGATGCAGTAGACCTATTATGCTCAGGAAGTATATTTTACATATGCCCTTGAAAAGGAAAAGTCATGAAAACTGTGGTAGATGGAAAGAAAGCCTCGAGGCCAAATTACTAGAAAAGAGATTATCACTTCAAAGGAGAAGTATACTGGAGACAGCTCATACCCAAATAGTCAGCATGAGAATTTACACCCTGGAAATCAGCAAACCTACAAATCAGGGATTAATTCATGGTTTTATTGGTTGTCTAGACCTAGGATGATGGAGAAAAAGCAGATTAAACTTAAAAATATGATTGGAGAAACAGTTATATTTAAATATCCACCAGCATGGTCTTGCTTAGTAGGGTAACATTCCCTTTTATAATTTAGAAAGGTAAGGTCTTATAATGATAAGAATTGGACAGAGAGCCAGCAGCCACCTGGGTTTAAATCTTGCTTGCCATATTTACTAGGTTCTAGAACTTGGGCAAATTTCTTAGTACCTCACAAAGACTCCATTTCCTCCTTTATACTGTAGAGAGATAATACCTAGCAACTACAAGGTTGTTGCAGAGGTCAGAAGGATAGAACACATGAAAATATCAGGTATTATCACTCATCAATAGAGCTGAAAGGGATTTGAGCTTGGAAATTTGGGAAGGAAACCTTGGAAGTATATATATTAATTAGGACAGTATACAGTTAATATCTGAAACTTCTAATTAAAAAATGTTCCTTGTGCTACTTTATAAGCATTGCTAAAATAGACAATGCTTTGAATACTAGGGCAGGCTACCATGAAATATTAAGCATTCCATTCTATAGGCATTTTAATCACCTCCATATTTTTAGGCCAGCAGCTCAGTCCTTCTGTCAGTTTCTCTAAGCATCAATAAATAGGTGCAGCAATTCAATTAGATGTACAATTGAAACTACATTTCACTGTCCATCAACTGATAAGAGCAATAACTGTCAATTCTTTAGCATGACATTTTATCTGCTAAACATAATTAACAATCAAATTACACAAAAATAAATGATTAGGAAGGTGAACTCTCATCTTAGGGAGTATGGGTAGAAAGGCAGAAGTTCTGTGATGAGGCATAATTCATACCCCATTGATATGTCAGGCTAATAAAGTATATATTGCACAAAGCTGACAGCAAGACATAGAAAGGTTGCATTTCCACTCAGGCTAAATATCACAGCAGGTGGCAAAGTCACATTAAAATAGTCAGTTACTTCTACTTGAAGGCCAAAGGCAATAGATCTAGTCTATTTGTAGAATTAGCTGACATAATCTGACCACCCTTTTCATGGAACTGTTGTGCATAGACACTCTAAAAAAACAAACAAAAACCTGCACTATTTCTAAACACACAAAAAAGCCTAGCTATAGCCTTATGGGCAACATCAAGTAGTTTTGTTCTTCCAAAATATATCAATACCATAATCTATGTATTGTTGCATTTAATGATATAACTTCATTTTAAAATAAAACTAAATGTAATCAGTGTAACTAATTTTCAATATGGGGCCTTCATTTAGACTTTCATTAGTATATTTCATGCATGCTATTTCATATTTAGAGTACTAGGAAATAAGCTTATTAAAACTTGTAGGAGTACAATGTAGTTGAAAGAACACTAGATCTGGGGTTCTCTAGGAGGCCCATAATGTTGAGGCATGAAAACTGGATTGATTTCCAAAGGCCTGGGATTAAGCCCTGAATCTGCCTCTACTACCTATGTGACATTGAGTAAATTATTTAAATTCTGACCTTCTTGCACATCTATAAAATAAGACAGCTGAATTAAATAATCTCTAAGGTTCCTTCCAGTTTTATCAATATGCACTTTTTAAGTGTATCCCAGGCAACAGGTACTGTCCAAGGTGCTAGAGGTACAAAGACAAAAATTAAACTGGTCTCTGCCACAAAGTCTTATAATCTAATGGAGGGAAAGGAAAAGATATCTCTCTATCTACTTATCTATGTCTACATTTATTTTATAGTTATGCATATTATCTCCATTGTCCCCATCCCCACATTAGACTACAAGACTCTTGTGGGCAGAGACTGTTTTAACTTTTGTTTTTGTATCTCTAGCACCTACAACATGAGAAAGAGAGACAGATAGAGACAGAGAGACAGAGACAGAGAGAAGAAAATAAGAAAATCACAATATTATTGATTAAGTGAGATCCAGAAAAAGAAAATCCAAATATAGACAAAACCAACAACACAATTTTAGGAAGGGTTTAGCAAGCTGCTATTTACCCTTCTAGATAAAATATCAAAGCTTGATGGAATTTCTACACCCTATCTGTTAAGCCAAAAGAATTTCCCAAACAGTGGAAATTTTAGGCATCCTTCATAAGCTGATGGAGGAGGTGTTTTGAGAGAGATGGGACCTTTGGTTCCCCTTATTTCACATGGCATAAGCAAATTATACCTTAGGTCACTCACTCCATGTTCACTCTATATGTAGTTCTGTCCTTATTATGTTTCCATTTATGAGAACAGCATTGGTCCTTACTGTGGGATCCTATTTACCTTTTTTATTTATTCATGAAAATAGGGGGAAAGGACAAAGAACTAGTAACAGGATAATTGGACTCACTTAAAACCTTAATTTTAGTTAGAGAGGGAGAGAGAGAGAGAGAGAGAGAGAGAGAGAGAGAGAGAGAGAGAGAGAGAGAGAGAGATGCAAAGTAATTTTGAAGAAAAGGTACCAATAGTTAGGAGCTTCAGTTATGATGAAATGATATGATTGGTTTATGGAATCAGCAAAAGCCTCTTGTAGAAGGTGACATTTGGAGAGTCTTGAAGGAAGCAAAGTAAAGTTAGAGGAGAAAATGAGGAAGATATGAGCCAGTACAAAGGCAGGAGGTAGAGAGGAAATGGGAGCATCATGTGCAGAATATAGGCCAATAGGACCATTAAAGGGTTATTATTCCAATTTGAAAGATGAGGAAACTAGTATTTGAAGGAATTTGCCCAAAAGTCAAATAGCGAGTAAATGGTAGAGGTCATTATTTTCACCAACCAGTTGATTATTTTCAATAAAGCATACTTTACTAGTACTGCATGTAATTAAAATGGGGACAAATAACAGAAAAAGCGTGAGCAAGAGCAGGCTGAAATATAATTATTTATGAAAATAGCTCATAGTGCTCTAGCCTAGTACCCAAGAAAAAAAGGGAAAAATGTCACAGGAGACTCAGTTGAAGGGTGCAAGACCTTGGCAATCAATCTCAAAACAAGAAAAGCTAAATGAAACACATGGCTGAGTTCATTGACAAATGAACTCACAGCCAGCTGAAGAAAGTCACTAGGAAGGCTGAGAAAGTCAGTTACAGAAACATACCTTTCAGAAGAAAAATAAGTACAATGAAAATAGCTCTATATTTGGAGTCAGAGGATCTGAGTTCCAATTCTGCTACTGGTAATATTAGACAAGCCACAAACTCTCAAACTCATTTTCCTCATTTGCAATGTGAGAAAGGTTGCACTAAATGATTTCTAAAATTTCCTTCCAGATTTAAACTTATGACTCTTTTATCAATGAACCTAAACACAGGAGTTCTCATCAGGTTGCAGAATCCTTCAGGGTTTATTTCCACATTTTTAGGGGAAAAAAGTAACTTCTCAGCTCCTCAGTGGCACCTCAACTGGGTTCCATAGTAGGTGGTTGCGTTGTTGTTTCATTTCAGTCATGTCTGACTCAATCAGCTACCTAGAGTCAATGCAATCTGTGTTGGTGGAGGGAGTCCTCATACTGGAATTCCCTGGGGTGCCAAGTCAACAAGCATCTTTTAGCACCTACTATGCATTAGGCTTCATGCAAATAATTGGAAATGGTTGCCTGTTATTCCTAGAATCACAAACACAACTTTGAGCAAGATGGCATTCTTACCCCTTGACTGATCCTCCCAAATGCCTCATCATCTCTGGCTTGATTTTCTCATCAGTTTGTTCAAATGATGGGCTATGTGAGTGGAGAATACAGTAAATGCAACTGTTTCCACCAAACAACAGAGCAGCAGCCTACACAGTGCAGAGTAACATAAACAGTGTACATTAACAGACAATGAAAATTCTATTAAGTCTTTTACAGCCCTACCAGAGAAAGGGAACTCGTAGTTGAGGCTGCCAGGATGAGGGGTTGAAAATGAGAATATTCCCTAGGGCCCATATGTACTAGACAGTCCTTCATTTTCTACTCATGCTTTTTTTAAGATGAAATTGAGAGGCAAAGTATTGTAATAGAAACAACATTTACAATGGAAGACAGGAGAACATAGTTCCAGTCCCAACTGCTGCTAAGCAGCTATATGGTCTTGAATCTATATGGTCAGGATGCCTCAGTATTCTGCAAGTATAAAAAGATGGGTTTGGGCAAGATACTAACTAAGTCACATGGATCTCTAAAAAACTGAAAGTCTCCCAAATTTTCCTAAGGATAACTGATATTCAAAAAATATATTCTCACGATCACAAATACTGAGTTAGGACCACTATGATGGGAGCCAACTGTAATTAACACGCCTTTTCTTTATAAAATTAATTAATTAAAAAATCCAGCTCTGTGATTCCATCTGATTTCATCTGTGTATATAAATCCCAATGGGGAAACTCCCTCTACATAAGCAGATTAACAATCACTTTGTAATTTGTAGTCTTAAAGATTTGCGTGGGATATTTTGAAGTTAAATGACTTCCTCAGTAACAGGAGACAATAAGCCAAAGGCAAGACTTGAACTCAAATCTTCCTAATCTGGAGGCCAGCTCTCTCTCCACCATATCATGCTCTCATGTGTCTGCCTGTAAGTTAGTATTAGACGTAGAACTGAAAATAAAAATGGGATCATTGAGTATCGCCATCACAAAGCACTTTCTTCTTTTATTTCAGTTGTTTTACAGCCATGTCCAACTCTTCATGAACCTATTTGGTGTTTTCTTGGCAAAGATACCAGAGTGGTTTGCCAATTTCTTTTCCAGATCATTTTACAGATAAGGGAACAAAATTAGTAAGTGTCGGAGCCCAGATTTGAACTCAGGATGATGAGTCTGCCGGACTCCAAGCTCAACATTCTATCCAGTGTGCCACCTAGCTGCGCACTTCCTTCTTAAGAACTCTGTAAGACAAATATAAATATATACAAGGATATAAATGTATGTATGCATATATGTATATATGCATATGTGGTACAATCTCATTTAATATATGAGAAAGCATTCACAATGAAATGGATTCAAACAAGCATCAAATTTGGAGGTAAAAGAGTTGGGATCAAATTATATTGGCTTAAGGTTGGATGTGGTGACACATCTGGAATCCCTACTACTAGAAAGGTTGAGATTGGTGGATCTCCTAAGGTCAGGACTTCTGAGCAACAGAGATATAAGTTGATCAGGTCAACACTAAGTTCTGCACTTATATGGTGATTCCCCTGGAAGCAGGGCACCACCAGATTGTCAAAAGAGGGTGAACTGGCCAAGGTCAGAACAGGTCAAAGCTTCCTTGCTGAGAAGCAGTGGGATCAAGCTGATGAGTGGTCACTGTATTTTCAGCCAGGGCAAGATAGGAGACCCAGTCTTCAAAATAAACAAACACATACAAGCATACATGAATATATGCACACATTATACATGTAATATATTGAGGGTAAAAGAAATCTTTGTAACCATGCTCATCAAACTCCTAATTTTACAGATAGGAAAACAAGTTCAAAAAACTTCACACAGTGTATAAGTGGCTAAGTCAAGACCAAAATCAGCATAGTATCATGGAATGAATGCTGTATTTGGAGTCAGAGGATTAATTGTCAAATGTCATTTCTGGCCCTGAATGGCTCTGGGCATATCACAGTGATGATGATGATGATGGTGGTGGTGGTGGTGGTAATGATGATGGTGATGATGATGAGAGATAGTATATAATATCTTGAGGTCTGCAAAGCACTTTACAAATATTTTGTCATTTTATACATAGCATAATCCTGGGAAGTAGATACTATTTTTATCCCTATTTTACAGATGAGGAAACTGAGGCAAACAGCAGTTAAGTAACTTGCCCAGAGTCACAAACTAACATGTCTCTGAGGCTGAATATGAATTCCAGTCTTTCTGACTCCACTATATGGTCTAGCTGCCAGATTCTTTGGGGTTCAATTTCTCCATCTATAAAATGAACAATAAATTTTCTATAGATTGTATATCTCAAAAAATATCCAAAATCATGTCAGGAAGTCATTACAAATGCTACTGTCAAATATTTTCATAAATACATAGCTATGGAGATATCTGGCCTATGAACAATGTTTATATGTAGGTAAATTCCATCCCATCACTATTTAACCAAGTTTAAAAGAACCCAACTGTCCCCTGAGGTGTAAATTTTTCTTGGGTTTTCAGTATAGCATCCTATTCTAATTTCATCATTGCATAAGGTACAAGAAAAGAGAAACCTGCCTATTTAAAGCTCTAGGTTAATTACACAACTTTCTGTATTCACCCAGTCCCCTACATACATTACTTTAGAGTTGTCTTGACTATATCCAATGAGGTTCAACATCTTAATTCTAGCTTCACATCCCTTGCATTTGTTGTCTCTATTGTCACTATCATTTACACTAGCATAAACCCTCATAGCCACCTTACTAGATTATTGAAATATTATCCCAACTGATCTTATTTCCATTCTCTCCCCTCTCTATCTTCTCTAGATCATTGTAAGAAAAATTATTTTTAAATATATATATAGTAAAGTTTTTCCTCTGCTCAAAAATGTCTCCCTGATTCCTCTGACATAAAGTTCTAACTCATTTTCTTGGTATTCAAGAACTTTCACATTCAGACACCAGCCTAATTTTTATAGCCTCATATTGTTCCCCTTTTTGAATTCTATGCTTGGATGATTCTCTTTCTTGCCAAATATCCACTGCATTCTTATGCCTCTGTTTTTGCTGGACCTATATGCTATTTATTAGAATTCCTCCTTTTGGATTCCTATCTATCATTTAAAGCCTAATGGAAATTCTACTTCTATTAAAACTTCTCTGAGCCTCCTCTCCTCACTCTCCACTTGCTAATGATCCTCAGACTTCACATAACACTCTGTTTCTAATTCTCCAATACACTTAACATGTAATGTTAGTCATTAGAGTGACCTGGATGTCTTGTTGATCAATTCAGGGACTGTGTCTTACCTAAACTTTCTATCTTCCCCAACACTTCACATAGGATTCTGCACAATTAATAAAGTACCTTTTGCTGACTAAATTTAGATGGATATAGTTGACATAGGAGGAGATGTAGGAAAAACAGGCCCACCAACACACTGCTGATTAAGTTATAAATGGTCCAACTGAAAAGCAATTTGGAATTAGGCTACAAAAGTTATGACAATGCCAATATTCTTATCCTCAAGGAAATATAGGTATCGCCTTATCGCCTTGAGTGTATAAGTATGTATATATATATATATATATATATATATATATATATATATATATATACATACATATATTTACACACACATATACAGACCCCCAATAGAAAATAAGTTCATTGTTTTTGCCTTTCTTCATATCCTTAACATTTAGTACAGTGCCTGACCCATGGTAATAAATTAATAATGCTTTGCTGATTCAGAGAGAAGACATATGAGCTGATATAATGTTATCTATGGAAAATTAGTAGAACGTTCACAAAGAACTATGTAAATGGAAATAACATCAGCATCAGCAAATGAAACTGCATACTGCATAATTACAATTACTAAGCCTGGCCCTGGGTCAGAGACAAGAAAATGAACCACCTTCCTTTTTATCAGAGGTAGAAGGTCATGGATACATAGCACTTCACATACATTAAAACTTGGTTGAAGTGAGGGCTAGTTTTGCTGATTTTTTTTCTTCTCTCTGTACTATTCTTTGTGACTACGGGCGACTTGCTGGGCAAAGGGGGCAAGAGGTGAATAACTAGAAATAAAGGTGATATAAAAACAATAAGTAGAAATAAAATGCAGAGTTTCTTCCAGGGGTGGAGCCAGGATAGAAAAGTAGAAGTAGCACTCAACCAAGTTCTCTCAACATGCACCTCCAAGCAAATTTAAAATGATGCCTCAATTTGAATTCTGGAGTCGTAAAGGAAACAAAAGGTCAGAGTGAAAAAATTTTCCAACATAAGACAACTAATGAAGTTGGGAAGATAGATCTGTGACACAGAGGTAGAGACTGGCCCAGAGCCCACATGAATGTCCAGTGGTGGGACTAGTTAGTGGCAGTAGTAACAGCAGCACCTTCAAGGAGCTCTAAAGCCAGAAATGACAATGGGACCTGGCAATTGGTAAGAAAGATTACAGGGGACACCAGTGCTAGCACTGTATAGACGACCAGATACTCTATTGCCTATACTAATTTCTGGGTCAAAGTTCAAGGGCAGTAAGGGAGCAAGAAGTCTAAGGGGAAAATGCTTAATTTTCTATATGAGAAGAACATGTATCTTCTAAGAATTTTATAATTATTTGGGCATTTAGAAGAATTCTACATAGAAAGAGGGTACAGGAGTAACTTTTTTATGTTGGGATAATGTAAAGAAAAAAATTGATAAGTAACAAAGAGGGATGCCCTAGGAGAGGGGAAGAGAAAATCTTCTCACATAAAAGACACATACAAAGAACTTTTAGAATGGAGAGAAAAGTGTTGGAGGGAGGCAGGCAGGCCACTCTTTAACCTCACTCATATTTAAATTAGTTAAAAGAGGAATACATGTGTACACACACACACACACACACACACACACACACACACACATTCAATTGTTAAAAGACATTTATCTTACCCAATTGGGAAGTAGGAGGGGAAGAGGACAAAGGAAGAGAGTGGTGATGATAAAAGGGAGGGCAGATAAAAGAATAAAGTTGTCAGAAAATAGACTATAAAGGATAGACAACGGAGAGACAGAGACAGAAAGCTAGACAGAATAAAATAGGACAGAGGGAAATTCACAGTTAGTAATCATAATTATGAATGTAAATTGATGAGTTCACTCATAAAATGAAAGCAGATCGCAGAATGGATTAGAAAACAGAATCCCGCAATATGCTGTTTACAAGAAACACACTTGAAAAGGCAAGATAGAAAGAGTTAAAATGTGGGGTTAGAGCAAAATCTATTATGCTTCAACTGAATTTAAAAAAGGCAGGAGTACCAATCATGATCTCAGACAAAGCAAAAACAAAAACAGATCTAATTAAAAGGGATAACAGAGAAACTGTATCTTGCTAAAAGGATCCATAAACAATGAAGTAACATCAATATTAAACACATAAGTATCAAATGGCATAGCATCCAAATTCTAAATGGAAAAGGAATTCTAGGAGGAATGGGAGACCTCAAATTGCCTTTCTCAGAGCTAAGTAAATCTAACAACAAAATAAGAAAGAAGTCTGGAAGAAGACTGGAATCTTAGCAAACTAGATTTGATACACCTCTGGGGAAAACTGAATGGGAATAGACAGGAATACAACTTTTCTCAACTGTATATGGCACACTCACAAAAAAAACTGACCATGTATTAGGATATAAAGCCTCACAAAAATGCAGAAAAACAGTAATGTTAAATGAATCATTTCACACTAAAATGCAAAAAAAATAGATTTAATAAAGAATAGAAAAGCACTAAATAAAAATCAATTGGAATCTAAAAAATCCAGTCCTAAAGTATGAATATGTAAAAAAAAAATAACAAATTGTAGAAAAAGTCAACACTTTCATTAAAGAAAATGACAAAAATAAGACAACATACCAGATTTGTAGGATGTAGCCAGTATTCAATGGAAAATTTATATCTTTAAATGTAAAAGTAAAAAAGAGAAATGGCAGATCAATGAATTGGGTGTGGGAGTAAAACAAAATAGAGAAAGATCGAATTAAAAATCTTAAATTAAATACCGAAATGAAAATCCTGAAAATCCAAGGAGGAATTATTAAAATTGAAAGCTAAAAAAAAAAAAACTCCATTGAACTAATAAATAAAAGTAAGAACTGGTTTTACGGGGAAAAAAACAATAAAATGGAAAAAAAATGCTTACTTTGATTTTAAAACAAGAAAGAAGAAAATCAAATTATTAATATCAAAAAAGGAAAGGGTGAACATACTATGAAATAAAATGAAATTAAAGCAATTTTTAGCAGTTAATTTTCCCAGTTACATGCCAGGAAAACTTGCAATATAAATGAAACAGATGAATATTTACAAAAATGTGAACTTCAAAGATTAATATGAGTAAATAAAATACTTAAATAACCCTATTGTAGGTAAAGAAATTGAACAATCTGTCAATGTGTCTCCCTAAAAACAAACCCCAAGGACCAAACAGATTTAGAAATTCTGCTAAACATTTAAGGAACAATTTTTCCCAATACTGTATGAACTATCTTTTAAAAATAGGTAAAGAAGGACTCCTATCCAATTCCTTTTATAACAAAATATAGTTTTGATACCTAAAACAGGGAGAGCAAAAAGAGAAAGAAAAATAGAGACCAATTTCCTTAATTGATGAAAATAATTTAAATAAAACACTAGCAAGAAGATTACAGCAATATGTCACAAAGATCATACACTCTGACCAGGTGGTATTTATACCAGAAATAGAGGAATGCTTCAATATTTGGAAGACAATCAGCATAGGTGATCATATTAATAACCAAAATAATAAAAAAACCTATTATCTTAGATTAAAAAAATCCTTTGACCAATTACAATACTCATTCCTATTAAAAACACTAGAAAATATAGGAATCAATGGAGCCTTTCTTAAAATGATTAGCATTCATCTAAAACCAAGAGCAAGCATTATCTGTAATGGAAATAAACTAGAAGCCTTCCCAATAAGATCTAGAGTGAAGCAAAGGATGTCCATTTTCAACAACAATATTGTACCAGAAATATTGTACTAGAAATGCTAGCTATAGCAATAAGATAAGACAAAGAAATTGAAGGAATAAAAACAGCTCTTTGCACACAATGTAATGATATACTTAAAGAACCCTAGAGAATCAAATAAAAAACCAGTTGAAACAAAATCAGCAAAGCAGCAGGATATAAAATAAACCCAGATAAATCATCAGCATTTCTCTACACTACAAACAGAATACAGCAGCAAAAGAATGAAATAGATATTTCATTCAAAATAATTTCAGGTAATATAAAATATTTGGGAGTCTACTTGCCAAAAAAACCTAGGGATTATGTAAACATAGGTATAAAACACATTTCACACAAATAAAGACAGAAAAAAAAAAACTAGAAAAATATCAGTTGCTTATGGTTAGGCCAAGCCAATATAATAAAAATGACAATTATCCTTAAATTAATTTACTTATTCAGCACCATGCCAATCAAATATCCAAGGAATTATTTTATTGTGCTAGAAAAAAAATAATAAAATTCTTCTAAAAGAAAAAAAGATCAAGAATATCTGGAAAATCAATGAAAAAATGTGAAGGAAGGCAGCCTACCAGTACCAGATTTCAAATTATATTACAAAAACAGTAATCATCAAAACAATCTGGTACTGACTAAGAAACAGAGTGGGATAGATTACCTAAATAATAGTAGTAAATGATCATAGTAGTCTAATGTTTGATGAACCCAAAGAGCCAAACATATGGGACAAGAACTCACTATTTGACAAAAATTGCTGAGAAAACTAGAAAACAATTTGGCAGGAACTAAGCATAAACCAACAGCTATCATCATATAGCAAATAAAGGGCAAAATAGATGATTTAGATGTAAAGGGCGATAGCATACATAAATTAGGGGAGCATGGAAAAATGTACCTGTCAGACCTATAAATAAAGGAAGAGGTTATGACAAAACAAGAGACAGAGAAGATCACAGGAAGTAAAATAGATATTTTTGATTACATGATTACATGGTATTTTGATTACATTAAATCAAAAATCAGAAAGTCAGATCTAAATAACTGGAAAAATAATAATTGCTCATATATAGGGCAAGTCAATATAATAAAATGAAAATTCTACCTAAACTAATTTACTTATTCAACTCAAACTACCAAAAATTATTTTATAGAGCTAGAAAAAAATAGCAACAAAATTCATCTTGAAGAACAAAATATCCAGAATATCAAGGAAATTAATGAAAAATAATAAAATAAAATAATTTAAAATAATCAAAAATAATTTTAAAAATACAAAGAAAGGTAGCCTAGCAGTACCTGATGTCAAGCTATATTATAAAGCAATAATCATCAAAACTGTCTGGTACTGCCAAAGAAACAGAGTAGTAGATCAGTGGAATAGATTAGGTACATAAGACACAGTAGTCAATGACCATAGTAACCTAGTGGATTTATTAAAATAAATCCAAAGACCCCAGCTTTTGGAATAAGAACTCACTATCTAACAAAAACTGCTGGGGAAACTGGAAGACAACAGAACACAAACTAGGAATTGACCAACATCTTACACTGTATACCAAGATAATGTCAAAATGGGTGCATGATTTAGACATAAAGGGTGAAGCCACCAAAAAAATAGAAGAGCAAGAAATAGTCTACCCATCAAATTCATGGGAAATGGAAGAATTCATAACCAAAAAAGAGATAGATATATAGATAGATATAATTTTACATTATAAAATGTAAAATAGATAACTTTGAATATACTTTGTATAAACAAAACTAATGCAGCCAAAATTAGAAGGAAAGAAGAAAGATGGGAAACAATCTTTTTTTTCTTATATTTTGTCTTTATTAATTTGTTTGTTTACTTTTAGTTTACAAGATTCAATTCCATAATCCCTTGAGATTCAAATTTTCCTTCCCTCCCTCCCTGCTCTCCCCAAGACGGCATACAATCCAGTATAGTGTCTGCAAATACTTTCACATTTAGACATTAGTCAGGTTACTAAGGCGGATTGTACTAGATGGAATGAAAAATGGTGAAGAGGAAATAAAAAGAAACAATGAAAAGAACAAGATAAAGTAGTTTGCTTCCATCAGGATTCAAACTCAGTTCTTTCTAGTTCTTTCTCTGGATGTCGCATCTCTCTCCATCATGAGTCTTTCGGGATTGACTTATATCACTGCATTGCTGAGAAGAGTCCAGTCTGTCACAGTTGGTCATCACAAAATGTTGTGTCTGTGATTGTATACAAATTTTCCTGGTTCTACTCTTCTCACTCAGCATAAGTTTATATAAGCCTCTCCAGGTAAATATGAAGTCCATCTACTCCTCATTTCTTATAGCACAATAGTATTCCACTACATGCACATACCACAACTTGTTTAGCCATTCCAAAATTGATGAGAATCCCCTTAATTACCAATTCTTTACCAACACAAAAAGAGCTGCTATAAATATTATTGTACATATGGGTCTTCCTCCTACTTCTATGATCTCTTTGGGATATAACCCTAGAAGTGATATTGCTCGGTCAAAGGGTATGAAATTATTTATGGCCCTTTGGGCATAATTCCAGATTTCTCTCCAGACTAGTTGGATCAGTTCACAACTCCACCAAAAATGCATTAGTGTTCCAATTTGCCCACATCCTCTCCAGCATTTGTCATTTTCCTGTTTTGCCATCTTAAACAATCTGACTGGTGATATGTAGTATCTCAGAATAGTTTTGATTTTCATTTCTCTAATCAATAATGATTTAGAGCATTTCTTCATATGCTTATAGATATCTTTAATTTCTTTCTCTGGAAAATGCCTGTTCATATCATTTGACCATTAATCAATTGGGAAATGATTTCTATTCTTATAGATTTGACTCAATTCTCTGTATATTTTAGAAATGAGTCCTTTATCAGAGACATAGGTTGTAAAAATTATTTCCCAATTTCCCACTTCCCTCTTGATCTTGGTTCCATTGGCTTTGTTTGTACAGAAGCTTTTCAATTTAGGCTAATCAAAATTATCCATTTTGCATTTTATAATGCTCCCTAATTATTGTTTGGTCCTAAAGTTTTTCCCTCTCCACAAATCTGACAGGTAAACTATTCCTTGCTTTCCCAGATTGCTTACAGTATCATCCTTTATACCTAGACCATGCACCCATTTAGACTTGATTTTGGTATATGGTGTTAGATAACGATCTATGCCCAGTTTCTGCCATACTATATTCCAGTTTTCCCAGCACTTTTTTTTTTCTGGTTTACATCATTCATTTCCACCAGATTTTGAGTTACACTTTTTCCCCATTTTTTTCCTACCCACCACCCCAGAATAGCAGTCCCACTAGATATCCCCTCATCCAATCTGCTCTCTCCCATATCTTCTCCCATACCCCCTTCGGCTTTGCCATTAGGGCAAGGTGAATCTCTGAGCCCCAATGCCTGAACATTTTATCTCCCAATTACATGCAGAATAGTATTAATAATAGTATTTATATACATTTGAAACATTTAATTTTAAGACTTCGAATTTCAGATCCATTCCCTTCCTCCCTTGTCACCCACTCCCTCTGGGAAGATAAGCAATTCAGTATGTGTTGTACATGTATAACTATGCAAAACATTACCATAGTAGATATATTGTAAAAGAATGCTTATATTTCCCTCCCATCCATCCCACCCCCCACCTGGTCCATTCCCTACTTTGATCCTGTCCCTCTTCGAAAGTGGGTACTTCCAATATCCCCTCTCCCTAGAATGCCCTCCCCTCCATCATCCCCCCTCTCATCTCCCTTCCCCCTACTCTCCTGTAGGGTGAGATATCCTGATTAGTATGTATATCATTCTCTCCCTGAGCCAAATTCAATGAGAATAGGGTTTTGCCTTTTTTGCCTTCCTGTTCTTCCCCTCCCCTGCAACTACTTCCCCTTGCCTCTTCTACATGAAATAGTTTACCCTACCCTGTCTCTCCCCATCTCCTCTTCTCACTTTTCTTTCTCACCTCTTGACTTCACTTCTTAAGTATTATCCCTTCCCACCAAATTCAACCTGTGCCCTCTATCCATGTATACCTATTAACATATATACACACATTCACATATGCATTCATATGTCCATATACCCTTCTTCAATTATTTTCATACTGAGAAAGGTTTCATCAGGCACAGTTATTGTTTTTCCATGTAGGAATGTAAATAGGTCAACCTTGATAAGTTCCTTTTGATTTCTTTTCCCTGATTACCTTCTCAGGCATCTCTTGCTTCTTGTGTCTGGATGTCAAATTTTCTATTCAACTCTGGTTTTTTTCCTCAAGAATGCTTGAAAGTCCTCTATTCCACTGAATGACCACATTTTCCCCTGAAACAAGATACTCAGTTTTGCTGGGTAGGTGACCCTTGGCTTCAATCCCAGCTATTTTTCCCTCTGGAATATCATATTCCATGCCCTTTGATCCCTCAGTGTAGAAGCTGCCAGGTCCTGTGCTATTCTGATTGTGTTTCCACAGTGTTGTAATTGTTTATTCCTGGCTGCTTATAGAATTTTCTCCTTGATCTGGGAGTTCTGGAACCTGGCTATAATATTCCTGGGAGTTTTCTTTTTGGGATCCTTTTAAGGAGGGGATCGGTGGATTCTTTCATCCTCTATTTCACCCTCTGGGTCTAAAACATCAGGGCAATTTTCCTTTCCCAGCGCGCTGTGCTGCCCACTCTCAGAGTGCTGCGCTGGCCGCTCCCTGCAGGGCTGCTGGGCTGTCCTCAGCAGGAGGTTAGCTTCTCTGTGTCGTTCTGTGGGTGCTGGGACTCCAGAAGTTGTTCAGATTCCCCTTTCACATTGTTTGGAGGTGGTGTGGGGCAGAGCACCTTGGAAGTACTGTTTCTACTCCACCATCTTGGCTCCTCCCCTGATGGGAAACAATCTTTACAGCAATGTGATAAAGGCCTAATTTCTCAAATATGCAGAGAACTGAGTCAAATTTATAAGAATATAAAGCATTCCCCAATTGATAAATGGTCAAAGGATATGAACAGGCAGTTTTCAGATGAAGAAATCAAAGCTATCTACAGGCATATGAAGAAGTACTCTAAATCACTTTTTGTTAGATTAATGCAAGTTAAAACAACTCTATGGTACCACATCACACCTATTATATTGGCTAATATGACAAAAAAAAAGGAAAATGACAGATGTTGGAGAGGATGTAGAAAAATTGGGACACTGATGCACTTTTAGTGTAGTTGTGAACTGATATGACCATTATGAAGAGCAGCTTGGAAGTACGTCCAAAGGGTAACCAAGCTGTATATATCCTTTGATCCAGCAATATTGCTACTAGGTTTGTATCCCAAAGAGATCACAAAACAGGGGGAAAGACCTGCATTTGCAAAATTATGTATAGAAGCCCTTTCCATGGTACCAAAATATTGGAAATTGAAGGAATGCCCATTAATTGAGGAATGACAGAATAAGCTGTGGTATACAAATATAATATGATCACACAAGAAAAAAATAATAAACAGGCAGATTTCGAAAAAACCCAGAAAGACTTGTATAAACTGATGCAAAGTGAAATGGGCAGAAGGAAAACATTGTACACAATATTAGCAAAAGTGTATGATGATCAACTATGAATGGCTCAGCTCTTCTCAGAAATACAATGATCTAAGACAAATACAAACGACTTGGGAAGGAAAATGCTGTGTGTGTGTGTGTGTGTGTGTGTGTGTGTGTGTGTGTGTGTGTGTGTGTATGTATGCATGTATGTGTATATATATATATATACATATATTCAGATAAAGAACTGATGGACTCTGAATGCAGATCAAAGCATATTATTTTCACTTTATTCTTATTTCATGTTTACCCCCCTTTGGATATGTTTTTTCTTTTGCAACAGTGACTAATATGGAAATGTTTTACATCATGACACATGTATAACTTATGTCAAATTGCCTACCACCTTCAGAAGATGGAAGGAGGGGAAGAGGAGGAATGAAGAAAAATTTGGAACTCAAAATCTTGTAAAAATGAATGATAAAAATTGTCTGGACATGTTAATTGGGAAAAATTAAATATACTACTAAAAATCTTTTGCACTAACAAAACTAATGTAGCCAAAATTAGAAAGAAAAGAGGAAACTGGGGGTAAACTATGTCAAGTTTCTCTAATAGAGGTCTCACTTATCAAATTTATAGGGAAATGGGCTAAATTTATAAAAATAGAAACCATTCTCCAGTTGATAAGTGGTCAAAAGATATAAATAGGCAGTTTTCAGACAAAGAAACTACTTTTAAACTGAAAGATTAAGACAATGTGATCTAGGGGTGGGAAAACTTTGACCTTTGTACTTTGTGTCCTTTAAGGAGGATTGCTCCTTAAGAACAATTGAGTTAAGGACTTACTGAATGATATCTTTTGTTTAAAACTATGAGGCTACTTTAGTGATAAGTTGTTATGTTATATCTTTGTGAATGCTGTTCTTTGGTTTCTGTCAATGTTTTATCTTAGTTTATTGCTGAATAAATAGAGAGTTCGCTATAATATGTGATCAGAACCTTAAAGCTATTCACAGCAGCAGTCCTCTAGAGAGCTGCTTGTGCTTGTCTATACAGGGATGAGAGGAAGGGAAACAATTTAGAACTCAAATTTTTTTTAAAATTCTTGTTAAAATTGTTTATAAGTAATTGAGAACTATTTAATGAAATAAATAAAAATATATTTTTAAAATAAAATGCAAACAAACAAAGACTATAGAATGAATAAAGGATTAGTTCAAGAGAAGCCTCAAAGGTCATTAGGACTGCCTCTCATGGCAAGAATAGAAGTTGGGGGCAGAGAGGCAATTTTCACTCAAATCAACCCATTTTCCCTCATCGTACTTTAAGCATTGTCTTTAAAACAAACATGGTTCACTGCTATTTGTAAAAATGGTGACTTATTAATATGGATTATTTTTGGCTTTAGAAATAAGAGCCAAAATGAATGGGAGATTTTCATGTAGCATCAAGGGGATTAGAGAATCTTCTGGTTCCCTAGAAATAAAATGTGGTTGTAACTGCTCAGCTCATTACAGTTAAACATGGCAGAACTTTTCTATTTTATGATTCTTCCAGTGTCAGTAACCACTTAAATGGCTTAACCAGGATTCTTCTTCAAGAAGGAATAGCAGAAAGCAGTACATTGCATGAGCTTCTTCCTCACCTCCTGTCATCTACTCTTCCCAAGCTGTCCAGTACAATGTCAACAATCATCTTATAGGGATGTTAGACTGCTTTCTCCAAAAACATACAATTTGGAAAGCTTTAGTAAAACTAGTCAGACAGACATACAGGAATGAACCCTGAGCAGAAGAAGACATGGAAAAACTTTTGAATTATTATTAGTCTCATTATTATTATGCATTATAATTCTTTATTCAGACAGATAATAACAAATCATGCCCCCCAACACAGGTCATATAATATTAGTCTTTAAGAGGCCAAAATGAACTTGAAAGATAAGAAGAGAAAATATTAAGACAAAACAAAGAGATAAGGTAAACTATCATGATATATACTTTCTGAACTTCCAGTAGTTGCAATCTGTCCATCAATCTTTTTCTTCAACACATCTCAGCTCTACCCCAGCAAATTGAAATCTTCAGTAACATCATGAAACAGCAAATGGAATTCTGATGGTTGCCACTTTCATCCTGCATTTTCTTCCTTTCTGTAAGTCCCAGTACACACAAATCTTCCTCACAGAGTAAAATCATTTCATTTCTGTTATTTCTTATGGGTTACATAATGTGCCAACAGTACTTTAATCTAGCTCCATTTCCCAAAGTAAGCACTCTCACTCTTTAGGGTCCCAGTGGATGTCAGTTTGGAAAAGGTTAGATCAAGCCCCAGTTACTGCCTTCCTAGCAAGTAAAACCCTTTATGCTTTTACAGGCATCAAGGCCACTAGAGCTTTTAATGAACATAGATTAAGAAATGCACTTCCCATCTAGTCACCTTGGGAAAGGTCTGCCACTCCCCTGAACAACTAAAATTCCAGGTTATTTATAAGATTGGGAATTTGGAGTTGGAAGCAAAATTTGAGGTCATCCAGGTCCAATGGCTTCATTTTACACTGAAACCCAGGGAGATTGAATGATATGGTCAAAGTCACACAAATATGGCAAAGCTAGGATTTAAATCCAGGTTCTCTGACTCCAAATTCAAAGCTCTTTCCACTGTGCCAAGCTACTCAAAAGAGAACGTAAATGAAACTTTTCCATAGCTAGTTCGGCCCAAAATATGAACGATGGACCAAGGAAATGACTAATTTCACAGAAGGTGTCTATAAAACCATCAACTCTATCAAAGAAAAATCATTCTCATTCTAATGACTGTCATTTGCAAAGCCCTTATTGGTTTGCCTAAGCACTCCACATCCATTACTTTATTAATCCTCATAAAAACCCTGGGTGGTAAAAGTACCATGGGAATTACAATCCTCCCTTCACAAAGTGAGAAAAGTGAACCTCAGGAAGTACATAGTCATCTATCCATGGGCACACAAATAACTGTTAGGGCCAGTGTTTGAACCCAGATTTCGTCAAGGCATTTTTTTATCCATGACCCCATTGTCTCAGAAAGAGCCAAGAGTGGGAATTGCTAACAGTATCAGTTCCTTTCCCTCTCTAACATTGAGAGCTCTTGCAAAACTACCACCACCTTAGAAATGCCTGACATCTTAACTATTGCAACAACCTTCAAATTGGTCTCCCTACCACAAATGTATCCCTACTATGACCTCTCCTCCACTCAGCTACCAAAGTTATGTTCTATAACTAGGTTCAATTATAAAGTTTTCCATGGGACATTTACAACTACTACCTTTTCAGACATTACATATTAGACTACACTACATTCAACACACACTACATCCAACCAAATTGGCTTCCTTCTGATCCTCAAATGTGGCACTCCCTCTCCCATCTCTGCACCTTTGAACATGCCAGCACCCATGCCTAGAATGCATTCCCTTCTCACCTCTGCTCTTAGAATCCCTAGCTTCTTCCTTCAGGTCTCAGCTCAACTATCAAATTTTTATACGAAGCCTTTCCTGATAATGCAACTACTAGTGCCTTCCCCCACCTCCAATTACCTTCTATCCATTTTGATTTGTTTCAGATGGATAGATGATAGTTAGGTAGATAGATACATAGAGTATGTACACACATGTGTATGTCTCTGTGTGTATATGTGCATGTGTGTATTATGTATGTATGTATGTATGTATGTACATATAAATTGTCTCCTCTTACTAGATTATAAATCCCTTGGGGGCAGGAATAATTTCATTTTTGTCTTTGTATCCCCAGGGCACAAGGGGTCACTTAATAAATGCTCATTTATTGATTGATTGAAATGTACTTATGAATTTTACTGTTAAAAAGCATCCCTTTATTCCACATATTATTTGCATATCTCTCCCTGACATTTTTTAAAAACTAAAAAAAAAAATAACATAATATAGAAGTCTTTTTATTTAAAATTCTGAAAGGCTTTTTTAGTTAACAAAAACCTGACAAAATGCAGAAATAAAGAAGATTAATAAATAATTGATCAAGATTCAATAGCTATTGAATTACATCACATGGATCCGCAGCAAGTCTAGTTCTAGGCAGCATCTGAAACAAATTATTAGTTAGATTAATGAAACTCAATTAATATTGTATTTCTAAAGGTTAAATTTGGAAGAAAATTTGAAAAGACCAGCTTCACATTAAGGGAAAAAACATTTTAGCAAATGTAACACTAAGTTAGGTTGGAAGCCCTTAGCAAAGGGCATAGACATTAATTACACAGATTATACAGGTATATAGGGGTTGTGATCTGCATCATTGAAGGGAATGCCCACTTAAGTGAGATCACACAGTCACAGGCTTCTTTGAATAAATAATTGTCTGATGCTCCCACTCAAGATGGTTGCTAATTAAAGGTTAAATTTTAAGTACTCAAAGTTTGGGGGTCATATAGGAGGCACTAGCCTTTAATAGATGTTTTAAAATTTGAGCATAATAAGTGTTACTTTGATTTTTATTAGTTATATCTGGGGAAGCAGATGTGAACAAGTTAAAAACGAGCTTTTCACCTTCATCATCTACCCTTTTTTGCTTTTTTTTTGCCTTATCTACTTAATGAACCTGAAACTCTCTGTTTGCTAGTAATAGCATAATTATGTCCCTGGGAACTGATTTTTACATGGATGCTATTTATTCCTTTACCTATCAGGTCATTAGTTCAGAATTATATGTTTCCCTTGTAACAGCTGATGATAATAAATTTTTAAATTGCATCCCAAAAGGGTTATGAAAATTACCAATGAACCACCTCGAATAGAGCAAAAGCATAACACAACCCTGGATGAGGACATTCTGACCACTACAGATGTTCACTTTTTTTCAGCTAACTCTGACTCTTACTACATGGGGTAAGACACAGGTTGAGTTGCTCTAACTTTTGATCCAGGCACATGGAATAAGGGTTTAGCTAAAGAGATCAGAATAATGTCTTAGAAGGATCATCAAAATATGTCAGAAACATAGTACCTTGAGTTCAAAATTCTCTTTTAAAATAAAAAAGAAAAGGGGATCCATAGAAGCAGACAAGGAAACAAACACTTATTAATTATCTACTAGGTGCCAAGCATTTTACAAATATTATTTCATTTGACCCTCCCAATATCCATTGGAAATAGGTACTACTATAATCCCCATTTTACAGCTGAGTAAATTGAAATAAACAGAGAGGTAAAGTGACTTGCCCAGGGTCATGCAGCTTGTAAGTGCCTTGGGGCAGGATCTGAAATATTTAGCTATTGGTAGATTTTGGTGATTTCAATAGCTAAAAATGGATCTAGAACCCATAAAATCATGAATCTTCCATTTCAACTAAGAAATATATTTTAAGAGGTATCTCTTGGTAAAGTCCCTTTCAAACTATAGAGAACTAAATGTGATTCTTCATATGCTGAACTTTTATAACAAAAGCAACTTAATGACTCCCCACCCCATATACCACCCATACAAATAATTCCTGAAAATGTATCTTAAGAGCCCAGTTAATACATACTCTTAACTTATTTTCTATGTATTTTATTTATTTTTATACTATTGAATAGGTTTGAAAATGACTATCTCTTCTAAAGTAATTGGAAAAATGATGTTACCATTATCTTCAGTTACACTCTGAGAATAGAGGAAAATCAACTTGAACATTTTTAAAGGGCTCTTATTTACAAGATTGTTTCCCTTAGCTATGATCTATACTATGCTCTCATTAGAATTTTTGGATAGAATTGCATGACCAAAACAAACACTTAAGTCAAAAGCTCTCAAAATTCAACTTGAAAAACTCAAGAAAAGGAAGGCAAATATTGTAATTTATAGAGAGGCTTCAATTGACTCTGTCCTCCTTACCTCACTTACTATAAGCTCATCAACACCAAGGAAACTGACTCAATTTTTTCACTTATATATCAAAATCACCATAAGTAAATAAGAAGAAACATTCTTCCATCCCTAAACCTAGAGTGTTTGGGTCAACAAAATAAATATAAGGTAATTTGGAAAGAGAAGGCACTAGCAGGGGAGGAGAGGGGGAGTGATAAGAGAATCAGACAAGATTTAAAGCAAAAAGTGGCACTTGAGTCTAGTTTTTAAGGGAATAATGGATTCTAAGAACTAGATTAAGAAGCAAGTGAATTCCAGTTTTAGAGAATAGCTAATGTAAAGAAAGAGAGATGCCTCTGGATCACAAGATCAGTCAGTTAGAACAATAGTCACTTTCTTTCAACTCGTTTCACTCTCTAATCTTACAAAAAAGGGGGGAAAGTGCTAGATTAATACAATTACAACTGAATCCACAAGATGAAGAGAGAACCTCAAAATAAAATCCTTATTAATTAGCATGGAAGAATTGCAATTCTTAAGGCTATTACTCAGCATCCCTCCCTAACTAACCTCCAAATAGCAAGTACATCATCTGACTCACAAACATGATCTTGAGGCCTAATTTAGGCTTTTTTCCCCAACGCTGAAGTTATTCTGCTGCCTAACCTTATGTAGCTGAGGAGGTGAGAGGGTACTAAAAATAATCAGCCTTATAACTGGTCCCTAGTCCTAGGTTAGAGATCGCCAAGACTACAGAGAATATGCTCAATAAATTTAACCTCTCCTAACCCCCAACAAAGCAAAAAGTAATTCAATATAGCCTGGAAAGGAAAAGAGGAAAGAGAATAATTAGGGCAACAAGATCACTGTACACTGTTGTACTAGGTCTACAAAAGACATATGGACATCAGGTTTAAAGAAATTTTCATATTATTAAAAAGTTGATCCCAAAGTTGAAAGTTTCTCTAAAGAAATAAAAGGTACTAAATTTTCAACAAAAAATACTGAAGTGGAGGAAAACCTAAATGGAGAAAAGAAAAAGGCAACGATTTTAAAAGAACACAAAAACTTTTGCATTTTGGCTTATTAATAGAATCCAGCAGAGAGTGATTAAAATTCTGGCTTCCTGAAGAAATCATAGGAAAAATGGTAAATTGGTTTTACCCTCTGTTTTTTTTTTCCTTTTTGTTCTATTACCATGAACAAAAGGGCACAAGTTTAATCACTAAACATTTTTTTTTTTTTGCTAGTTAAAAGCTTTGCTCATGGGGGTGGAGCCAATATGGCAGAGCACAAGCAGAAACTTATCTGAACTCCTCAGTGAATTCCATCAGTAACTTCTAAAAAGTGAAACTAAATGGATTTTAGAGTGACAGAATCCATTGGGAAACAAAGCATGGCAGATTCCCAGTCCAGGAAAGTACCCATGTAGTACTGGGCAGGAGAAGCCCAGAGCATGTGGGGGCTACACCAGCTTGGACCTGAGAACAGACCACAGCAGAGCAAAAGTGAGCCCCAGCCAGCAGATTCACCCACCACAAGGGCAATTCACAGATGTCTCACGACTGGAAGGAAGATCTGGTGGAGCTGCTTAAGAGAAAATGCAGGGCCTGCAGCCAGCAACAGTTACTCCTGGGGCTATCAAATTAAAAATCACCTACCTGAACTTCCAGGAGCCAACATAGTGGAGTAAGCCTTAGCTGCTCTAATCCCCCTCCCTGACCCTGAATACCCAGAGATTATTGCCCCACTCTAAAATCCTGAAATAGTGGAACAGCAGCAGGCTTGGGTGTCTAGAGGCTGTGCTGAGCCTGAAGTGAAGGGCAGGAGGCATCCCAACAAGCCCCATCTCAGTTGACCAATGGGAGATCCTGAAGCCCAGGGGGGTAGAGCCAGTAAGCACTAACACCAGAAGCCCAGGTGTGCCTTAGCACAATCAAGGAAATCTGCAGACATCAGCATAGCAGGCTGCCAGCTGCTGAGCCTGCCCAAGATCTAGCCCAGGGGCACAGAATGGGAAACCTGAAGTGGCCAGACCACCCCACCCCCACACCTCCCTGTGTGAGCCTCAGGGTAACCCAGGGAAAACATTGAGGGTCCTGGCCTTGGCCTCACTCTAGACACTCAGAGGCTACAAAACACAGAATTAACAACCAGGCCCCTAGATCCCAGCTTGAGAAGCGTGAATCAGAGAGAAGCACAAATACACTTTAAAAGGCAGGAAATAAGCAATCACAATGGGCCAGAAGCAACAAAAGGCAACTGAATCCTGTTGTTGTGAACAATAATATTCACTTTCAGGAGACTCTACATCCACACCTGAGACCACAGAAGGAAATATGAACTGGTCTCAAGCTGAAAAGTCATTCTTAGAAGAGCTCAAGAAAGATTTTAAAAGCCAAATTAGAGAGGTGGAAGAAAAATTGACCAGTTCTTTTAAAACAATATTGGCCACAATGGAAAAAAAATCTCACTGAAGGAAACAAATACTTAAAAAGTAAAATTTGTAAACTGGGATGGGGGGTTCAAAAATCTAACTGGAGAAAATATTTCCCTAAAAATAAAATTTGACCATGTGGAAAAGGAGTTTCAAAAATTAACCAGGAAAAATAATTCACTAAGAATTAGAATCAGTCAGGTCGAAGCTAATGACTCTATGACACACGAACAATCAGTCAAACAAAAAAATGATTGAAAAATTAGAATAAAATGTAAAATATCTCATTGGAAAGACAACTGACCTGGAGAACAGATCCAGGAGAGATGATCTAGAATTATTGGTCTACCAGAAAGCCATGATGGAAAAAAAAAAAAAAACAGCCTGGACAACATCCTCCAAGAAATTACCAAAGAAAACTTACTTGAGGGAAGAGAGGGTAAAATACCTATCGATATAATTCACTGGATACCTCCAATAATAGATCCCAAATTGAAAATTCCAAGAAATAGTGTAGCCAAATGCCAGATTTATCAGGTCAAGGAGAAAATACTGCAAGCAGCCAGAAAGAAACAATGCAAATATCATGGAACAACAGTCAGGATCACACAGAACCTAGAAGTTTCTATACTAAAAGACTGGAGGGATTGGAATATGTTATTTCATAAGGCAAAAGAGCTTGGACTGCAACCAAGGATCAACTATCCAACAAAACTGAACATGATCTTTCAAGCAAGGAGATGGTCATTCAGTGAAATAGGGGACATCCAGACATTCCTGATGAAAAAGCCAGAGCTCAATGGAAAATTAGATCTCCAAATACAAGACTCAAGAGAGACATTAAAAGATAAACAAGGAAAATACACACACACACACACACACCCCACACACACACACATACATGCATATAACTTGTGATTCAATAAGAGCAAATTGTTTATATCCCTATATGGGAAGCTGATACCTATCAATATTGAGAATCATATAATTATTGTGACATTTAAAAGGGATATACATAGATAGAGGATGTGGATATAAATTAACTAATCTGATGATTAAAAACCTTATTAAGTGGTGCAAGGGGATTATAATGGGACAAAAGGAAAAGAGGAGGCATAAAAGGGTAAATTATGCCACATGAAGACGCATAAACATACTATAGTAGAGGGAAATAAGGGAGGGAGATGAACATTATATGAACTTTACTCTCATTGGTTTTAATTCAAGGAAGGATTAACATAATCAGTTAAGTTTAGGGTTCTAACATGAAAAGACACAAAAGCTCATTATAGTAGGGGGAAATGAGGGAGGGAGAGGAGCACTCTCATTAGTTTGGGTGCAAGGAGGGAATAACATACTTCATTAAGTAAAAAAAATCTGTTGTACCCTACAGGCAGTAGAAGGGGAAAGGGGGAGAAAAGGGGTGTGGTTAGAAGGGAGAGAAGAAGTAGTAAGGGAGAAGGGTAGGTATAGGGAGGGAATACTAAAGGAAGCAGTGATTAAAAGAAAAACTCTTAAGGAGGGGAAGGGAGAATGGAGAAATAAAAGCATAAACAGAGGGGAAATAGGATAAAGGGAAAGATATAGATAGTAATCATAACTGTGAATGTGAATGGAATGAACTCTCCCATAAAATGGAAGAGAATCACAGAATGGATTAAAAACCATAATCCTACAATATGCTGTCTACAAGAAACACATTTGAAACAAGGGGATATGCCCAGGGTAAAGGTAAAAGGCTGGAGTAGAAAATATCATGTTTCAGCTAAAGTTAAAAAAAAGCAGGGATAGCAATCCTTATCTCAGACAAAGCAAAAGCAAAAATAGATCTAATTAAAAGATATAAGGAAGGAAGCTTTATCCTACTAAAAGGCATGATCGAGAATGAAGCAATATCATTACTAAACATATATGCACCAACCAGTATAGCAGCCAAATTCCTAGAGGGGAGGTTAAGGGAATTGGAGGAAGAAATAGATAGCAAAACTATACTAGTGGGGCCTCAATCTCCCCCTCTCTGAACTTGATAAATCTAACCTCAAAATAAACAAGGAAGAAGTTAAGAAGGTAAATAGAAGTTTAGAGAGGGTAGATATGATAGACCTCTGAAGAAAACTGAATAAGGATAAAAAGGAATATACCTTCTTCTCAGCAGTACATGGCACATACACAAAAACTGACCATGTACTAGGGCATAAAAGTTTTGCTCACAGGTTAAGGTAGAGCCAAGATGGTATAGTAAAGTGAACATGGTAACCAAACCCTTCCAACACCCTCTGCTAAATAATTTTAAAATTACATTGATAATAATATATGTATTATATTATATATATATATATACCTCATATATATATATACACACACACACACACAGACACAGACACACACACACACACACACACACACGCACACACACATATATATATATAATTGAATTGTAAAGTGGCACAACTAATAAAAGGTCAAAGTAAGACATTTTCCCCATATAATTGATGAGGTTAGAAGGAGAGGTCTATGACTGAGTTGGGAGCTAGCCAGAAGCATACATAGCACAGCAACCAGTCAGCTGTGGAACTTGAGGGTAGTGGCTATAGCAGTAGCAGCAACTGTACTGGGAGTACCCACTTGCCAGAGTCAGTAAGAGAACTATATATATATCATGTCCCAAAGAGATTCCAGGGGACATCTATACTAGTACTAGGTACAAGATCAGGTGCCATTTGGCAGCTCCATTATCCATTGCCCAGTTCTAAGGCGCAGTTCCCACATAGAGAGGAGAATATGGTTAGTCACAAGGAATCAGGGACCCTACTTGAGTATGGTTTGCAATTCCAGGGAGAAGAAGAATTGTGGTCACCATAACATGGGGCCTTTCTTAGATAAAGACCAGATCACAAACCAGGAAAGCAGTGAGCACATCATTTCCCAAATTACACTTCCTTGGAAGGTAAAAAAGTTTAATGCTTGAGACAGTGACCAGGTGAGAAGAGCTCAATTCTACCATAAAATTCAAAGTCAAGGAATAGGCTGAAAAAATGAGCAAACAATAACAACAAAAGAAGAACCTACCCATAAAAAATATTATGGTGACAGGGAAGCTCAAGACAAAAACTAAGACGACAATGACATAAAACTATGTAAAAAGAAAAAAAAATATTTCCCTAGTGGATAGTAATGCAAAATTTTGAAATAAAATACTAGCAAAGAGATTATAGCACAACACATCACAAAGATCATATGAGGATATCATACAAGGAATACAGGAAAACTATGAGCATAATTGACCACATCAATAATAAAAACAACAAAAATAATATGGTTATCTCAATAGATGCAGAAAACCTTTTGACAAAAATACAATACCCATTCCTATTTTTAAAAAAATAGAAAGCATAGAAATAAATGGAGTTTGTCTTTAATATGATAAGAAGTATTTATCTAAAACCAAGAGCAAAACTAATCTATAATGCAGATAAATTAGAAGCCTTCCCAAAAACATCAGGGGCAAAGCAAGAATGTCCATTATCACCACTATTATTTAATATTGCATTGGAAATACTAGCTATAGCAATAAGATAAGAAATTGAAATTGAAGGAATAAAAAGAATATCAAGAATAAAAAGAAGTTCAAGGAATAAAAATAGGCAATGAGGAAACAAAACCACCACTCTGCAGATGGTATGATAGTATACTTCGAGAAACAGAGAGAATCAGCTTAAAAATAGAAGAAATAATTTGCAGGCTATAAAATAAATCCACATGAATTATCAATATTTCTATATATTATCAACAGAAAAGAAAGAAAGAAAAATTCCATTAAAATAGCTGCAGATAGCATAAAATATTTGGGAGACTGCCTGCCAAGACAAACATAAGAACTCTATGAACACAATTATAAGACATATTAATTGCTCACAGGTAGGCTGAATCAATATAAATATGACACAAACTAAATTAATTTCAGGCAGCTAGGTGGCACAGTGGATAGAGTTATATTTGGGGGTTTCTCAGATACTAGATTACTATGGCTACTTTAGTATATTTCATACTTAACTTATTCTATTGATTTACCACTCTATTTCTTAGCCACTACCAGATTATTTTGATGATAACCACTGTGCAATATAGTTTGAAATCTGATACTACTAGGCTGCCTTCCTTCATTTTTTTGTTGCTTCCCTTGATATTCTTGCCCTTTTGCTCTTCCAGATGAATTTTGTTATTATTTCTTTCTAGCTCCATAAAATAATTCTTTGGTAGTTTGATTGGTATGGTGCTGAATAAATTAATTAATTTTGTTTTGTTGCTCAGTTGTTTTCAGTCATGTATGACTCTTCATGATCCCATTTGAGGTTTTCTTGGCAAAGATACTAGAGTGATTTGTCATTTCCTTCTCTAACTCATTTTATAGATGAGGAACTGAGGCAAATGGAGTGAAGTGACTCACCCAAGGTCACACAGCTAGTAAAATATCTAAGACCAGATTTGTAGTCAGGCCTTCCTGACACTAAATCCACCGTTCTATCCACTATGTCACCTAACTGCCCCAGTAATACCAGTACAAGGGCTATATTAAAAGAAATCAAAGAAAAAGTAAAGGGACTGATGGGCCCGTTTTTTTACTGTAAGACTCTAAATAGTTTCTTACTTAAAAGCATTTATATTTTGCTTCTTGGAATGTTAAATTCAAATATTAAGTTTGTTGCTACCAACTCTTTTATGATTTCTTGGTATGTGAATTCTTTCTTTTTGTCTGCTTCCAGTATTTTTTTCATTTACTTGGAAACTCTGGATTTGAGGTAGGCCTACAACTTCCTAGGAGTTTTCAATTAGGAGATTCTTTCAGGAGGTGACTGGGAGATTCTATTTTAACTCTATCCTCTAATTCTAAGATATCTGGGAAGTTTTCATCTATGATTTCTTGAAATATGATATCCAGGTCCATTTGGTTATGTGTGTGAGGTCATGAAATTCATTCAGGTAGTCCATTAATTCTTAAATTATCCAGTTGCATTTCATAGCAGATAGAGAATGGGGCAAGGAAATAAGCATTCTGCCTTCTATGTGCCAGGCACTGTACTAAGGGTTTTGCTTTGTTTTCTTTCAATAAATATTACATTTAATCTTCATAATAAGCCTGTGAGATAAATGTTTTTATTATGCCTATATTACAACTGAGAAAACTGAGGTAAAGAAAAGTTTGAGTGATTTGCCCAGAGTTACATATCTATTAAGAGTCCAAGGTTTGGGGTTGCTAGGTGGCGCAGTGAGTAGAGTGTCGACCCTGGAGTCAGAAGGACCTGAGTTGGGATCGGGCCTCAGACACTTAATGCAGACACAAACAAACAAACAAACAAACAAACAAACAAACAAAAAAACCTAGCCGTGTGACCTTGGGCAAGTTGCTTAACCCCAATTGCCCTCCAAAAAGCAAAAAAAAAAAAAAAAGAGTGCAAGGTCAAATTTGAATTCAGACCTTCTTGACTCCAGGCCTAGGGCTCAATACATTGTACTTCCTAAGACCTTAACTTACTCCTGCAAGATAGCTTACATTTTGGGGGCGGCTAAGTGGTGCAGTGAATAGAGCACCGGCCTGGAGTCAGGAAGACCTGAGTTCAAATTCAGCCTCAGATGCTTTGATACATTTACTAGCTGAGTGACTTTAGGCAAGTCACTTAACCCCAATTGCCCTCCAAAAAGAAAAAAAAAACTTTTTATCTCTTTATTTTTTTTTAATTTTTTCTTGTTTGCTAGAATCACTGAATTTTCCTTACTCCATTCTAATATTTAGGAAGCATGATACTTGAGTAAGGTTTTCTACCTTCTGTTATAATCTGGTACTGTTAGGCCACCTCCTGTTCCATTTATACTCCTTATAATTCTTTCCTCCCTATTGCTTATCTGATTTATAATTTCCTTTTACATTTCTTACTTCATTTCTTCCAACAACTCTTGGAGTATTTATGGTCAAGGAATTTTTTCCCCCTGAGAATCTGCTTGTAGCTGTTTTGGAATTAGTCACTTCTCTTTTTGTCTCTTGGACATTTCCTTACCCATGGTATTTTTTCATTGTATTCAGTCTTTTCTACTATTTATTTATATCTTCAGTTTAGTTGGATATGTTGCACCATAGCTATGTTTTACCTGCTCATATTCTTGAATGAGATAGGCATGTCCTGTTTGGGCCTGACCTTGATTATGTAGATTTCTGGTCCCAGCTTCGATCTCCCCTGATGTGCCTGTACTCAAACTGTTCCCAATGGTTCCTTTGTAGCATGCTCAAAGTACTGTGGTGTCTTCAAGGCACCTAAAGCATCCCAGTCAGGCGTAGCAACTTCTAGCTTCCTGAAGAATACACAGGTCTAAGCACTCTGAGCTTCTGTGCCACCCTGCCATAGCATCACAATCGGAACATTAAAGATTTAAAGATTTCAAATGTCACTGCAGTATCACTGGTCAGGATATTAACAGGCTTTTGTCCTTTTTAACAGTGCTAAGTCAAGAAAACCCCAAATGGAGTCACAAAAAGTCAAACATGACTAAAATCAACTGAACAACAGGTGCTAGCTTCCATGAAAGTCTCTCTTTCCCAAATCACACAGGCTTCCGGATGGTTATTTGTGAAGAATTAGGCTGGAAGAAGATGCTCGCTGATCTCTTGACCATAATTAAACTTGGTGCCCCCCAGATGTCTGCTGGAGTAAATGTGATAGGTCTCGCATCCTCTCTTACCATTCACTCACTGTCATAACTATAAGTGGCTTCTTATCTTGTAAAGTCAGATGATGATGACTTTCTTAGTTGCCTTTGAATATTAAGGCAGTTAGAAGAATCCTGCAAAAGCTCAATGGAAAGAATTGCTCACAGCTGTTGTCTTTGAGACAGTCTCTAGCAGAATCCAATTACCAGCCACTTGGCTAAGGTGCCCTGTTCTATTTCCCCCCTCTAATCAGATTTCTGGAGCTTCCTACCTTGGTGCTTCTCTGCCAGAGTTCCTCTGGTTTTCTTTCATATACTTTCTTAATAACTTTACCCTTTATACGTTATTCTTCAAAATAGATATCATTTTCTTGTGGGAATTTTTTGCCCAGATTTTGATTTAATTAAAATAGGAAACTTCCAGCAGGAAATTCCATCCTCTGCAATTTATATCCTCTGAGATTTTCCTGAGGTCTCTGAGAAATCAGGTGACTTGTTCTTGTTCATGCTTCCAGTATGTGTCAGAAGTAGATGGACCGACAGGTCTTCCTCACTCTGAGGCCAGCTTCCTATCAACTATAGGAGTAACTCTTTTCTCCTTCTTCAGTTTGTGAATATCCAAATGGATCTATCATCTCATTAAGTTAGTTTTCCTTCCAATGAAGGAAACCACAACCAAATCATGCCTATCCATCCAATACACTTCTTGCCTAAGTACTCTTGCTGGGGGTATGGGGGAAGGGACAGTAGAGAATTAATTTTCTTATCAAATTCAAGGGAAGTCTTATAAAGATGGGAAAAACAGTATCCAATATTCAATTAGCTTTTTCCCCTTACAAATAAATTTTCCTATTGTTTGCAAATCTCTGACTTACTGCTCATTGAGTCTCTCCCTCATGCACAGAATGGGAGAGAGAATTTAGTAATCAACATGTCCCTACAGCAGTTCACTTTGACTGGCATGAGCATTGGATTTTAAATTTTTAGAGGAAATAGAATAGACTAATGGATATAGAGCTACCCTTGACATCAGGAAGATTCTGGTTCAAATCACAACTCTATTGCATCCTAGCTATGTGGCTCTGGATAATTCACTTAGCTGGATAATTCATCCTAGCTATGTGGCTCTGGATAATTCCCTTATACATAGGATACATAGGATACTTTTTCAGTATCCTATGCAACTCTCTAAGACTTGAAGGTGCCAACCTGAATCCATGGAGGAAATAAGATTGCTCACTCAGAAGCAAACTATACCAGTGAAATCACAAATCCAATCTCTTTCCACAAACCCAAATCTAGTCTAAAAACAAAGCACCTGAGAAATTTGGATTTGGAGCAGGTGAAGAAGAAAATTTCCTCAGTTGTTTAGCTATTCTTTGTTAAGATGCCTGAAAGGAATAAGAAACTAATTGGAACACCAGAAATATTTTTTTCGTATTTCACATAACTTTTATTTTATTTTACTTTTTAAAAATTTAACAAGCATTTATTTTCTCTCTATCCCACCTCATCTCAAATTGAAAAAAATAATAAAAAGGAAAACAAAACTCTTGTTAATAGGGTTCATAGAAATACTAGAAGTATTGATAATTATTTTAAAATGTGAAGTTTTACTTACCTTTTAATTTATTTTTTTTGCTTTGTATTATAATATTTTAAATTTTTTTTCCAAATGCTTTTTTAGCTTCTTGTTTACATCATTTATTTTCACCAGATTTTGAGTTACAATTTTTTCCCCATTTTTCCACTACCCACCACCTCAGAATAGCAGTCCCACAGGATATCCCCTCCTCCAATCTGCTCTCTCTCATATCTTTTCCCATAGACTTTTCCAGTAGGGCATGGTGAATCTCTCCACCCAGAAGCCTGTATATCTTATTTCCCAATTATATGTAAAATAGCATTAATAAGGGTATATATTTTTAAAAATTTGATTTTAAAACTTTGAATTCCAGATTCATTCTCTTCCTCCCTTGTCACCCACCCTTACTGGGAAGATAAGCAATTCAGTCTATGTTGTATATGAGTAGCTATGAAAAACATTACCATAGTAGATATATTGTAAAAGACTGACTATATTTCTCTCCCTCCTATCCCACCTCCCACTTGTTCTATCCCCTACTTTGATCCTGTCCCTTTTCAAAAGTGGGTGCTTCCAACTTCTCTCCCCCTCAGCCTGCTGCCCCTTCCATCATCCCACCTCTCATCCCCTTCCCCTACTCTCCTGTAGGGTGATATATCTTATTTAGTATGTATGTTATTCTCTTCCTGAGCCAAATTCAATGAGAATAAGATTTTGCCTTTTTGCCTTCCTGTTCTTTGCCTCCCTTGTAGCCATTTTCCATGGCTCTTCTATATGAGATAGTTTACCCCATTCTGTCTTTCCCCATCTACTCTCAATATTCCTCTCTCACCTCTTAATTTCACCTTTTAAGTATCATCCCTTCCTATTAAATTCATCCTGTGCCCTCTATGCATACCTTAAACATATATACACACATTCACTTATGTATTCATATGCCCACATACCCTTCTTCAACTATTTTAATTTTGAGAAAAGTTTCATCAGTGACAATTATTGTTTTTCCATGTAGGAATGTAAATAGTTCAACTTTGATAGTTCCTTATGATTTCTTTTCCCTGTTTATCTTCTCAAGCTTCACTTACTTTTTGTATCTGAATGTCAAATTTTTTATTCAACTCTGGTTTTTCATTGTGAATCCTTGAAAGTTCTCTATTTCACTGAATGAGCATATTTTCCCTTGAAACAAGATACTCAGTTTTGCTGGGTAGGTGATTCTTGGTTTTAATCCCAGCTCCTTTGCCCTCTGGAATATCATATTCCAAGCCCCTCAATCTCTCAGTGTAGATGTTGCCAGATCCTGAGCTATCCTGATTGTGTGTCCACAATATTCAAATTGTTTCTTCCTGGCTGCTTGTAATATTCTCTCCTTGATCTTGGAATTCTGGAACCTGGCTATAATATTCCTAGGAGTTTTCTTTTTGGGATCTTTTTCACGAGGTGATTGGTAGATTCTTTCAACCTCTATTTTGCCCTCTGGATCTAAAACATCAGGACAATGTTCCTTGAGAATTTCCTGAAGGATGATTTCTAGGTTCTTTCTTTGATCATGGTTTTCAGGTAGTCCAATAACTTTTAAATTTTCTCTCCTGGATCTATTTTCCAGGTCAGTGGTTTTTCCCATGAGATATTTCATATTGCCTTCTATTCTTTCATTTGTTTGGATCTACTTAACAACATCTTGATTTCTCACAAAGTCACTAGCTTCCATTTGCTCCAGTCTAATTCTGAAGGAATGATTCTCCTCAGTGAGCCTTTGAGATTCTTTTTCCATCTGGCAAATTTGGCTTTTTAAGGCATTCTTCTCCTCATTGCCTTTTTGAGCCTCTTTTGCCATTTGAGTAGTCTATTTTTAAGGTGTTATTTTCCTCAGTCAGGCTGTTGACTCTCATTTCATAATTTTCTTGCATCATTCTCATTTCTCTTCCCAATTTTTCCTCCACTTCTCTCATCTTCTTCTTAAGGTCCTCTATGGCCTGTAACCAGCTTGTATTTTCATTTCAAGTTTTTGGTGCAGAATTTCTGACCCCATAGTCCTCCTCCTGTTCCATGCTTTGACCCTCTTTGCCCCCAAAATAGGAGTGTAATGTTGAATTTTTCTGTTTATTTTTTTTCCTCTGTCTAGGCATGTTGCCACTCAATTACTTGACTTTTGGACTTGTTGCCACAATAAAACTCTGCCACCAGCCAGGGGAGCTTCCTTCCCAAACACTGAGGTTTTCTCAGCTGCTGGAGGTAGTTGGGTACCCTCTCTGAAGCCTCCACATGGTCTAGCAAGCTGGTCACACACCCCAAGACTGCCACCCCAGACCACAATCCAGATCCAAGAAGGTTAAAGCAAGAACGCTTACCCCCCAGACTGATCATCTGGTCCCCCCACAGTCTGCAGGCCAGGAGCTGAAGCTCATGCTACACCGAATTGTCTCAGTGGCTTCTCGCCCTGGGGGCAAAAGCCACACACTCCCAAGTACTGGTCCCAAAGTTCATACTGCACTGACCTCTCACTTTGTCCTTGGCATCTATGTGTTGGTAAGTCTGGAAATGCCACAGCTGCTGGTGTTCCAGAGTCCCTCTAGTTGGCTGCTGGTCAGGCCCACCCTGGGGCTCACGCCAGGCTGGGCTCAGCTCCCAGCACTGCACTGGTCATCCCCTGCCGGCCGCCGGGATGACCTCCTCAGCAGGAGGTTATCTTCTCTGTGTCATTTTGTGGGTTCTATAGATCCAAAGTTTGTTCAAAGTCCCTTTTTAAATGAATTGGAAGTGGAGGGAGCTGGAGCTGTGGGGAAGTGCTGTTTTTATTCTTCCATCTTGATTCCACCCCCCTCCTTTTAATTTATCTTAATGTTATCTTAAACATTGCCATAACTGCTTTCTTTGGTCAATTTTTCTTCTACTTTTTTTTCTATCTACTAATTTTGTATGTTTCAAAATCAGGATGATGCAAATCTTCTAGGATGAATACCTCACTTCCATATGGGACTCCCTTGGACTGAAGACAGGAAGAAAAACACAACCTGTTTTGCTATAATATTTTCATCAAACTGCATTAGCAAGACCAATTGTCTATTTTAGAAAGAAGAGTGAAAGGATAAAAGCAGGAGAGAAGTGGAGGGGAAAGGGGCAGAATGGAAAACAAAAGAACAATAGAAAGGGAAGGGGAAAGGAGACAGGGAATAGGAAAACAATCACTGCCTTCAAAAAGCTTATGTTCTATGAGGGAAACAACATATACATATTTAAGAAAATACAGAGATAGAGACTAGATCTGTAATTTCATTGCCATAGACAGCTCCTAAGTGAGAAAATTCCACTACTAATAACAACTGGCACCTTCTCTACAAATTATAATATTATACAGTTGCCTAGAGCACTGAGTGATTTAAAAAACTGGCTTAAAGTCAATCAGCCAATATATATTCAAGGTAGGTCTAGAGCCCAGGTTTTCCTCAGTTCTCTCTCCATAACAACATGCTTCTTTGTATGCAAATAATAATAATAATAACAACAATAATAATAATAATAATAAATATCAAGTAATGGAGAGCACTGTTAGCTGAGGTGGAAAGGTGGAATCAGGAAAGGTATCATGTGAAAGTCAATGCTTAATTTTAGCCAGGTGTCCAGTGGGACAGTGCCCTGAAGGCAGGAAGATTCATATTCCTAAGTTAAAATCTGGCCTCAGACAAATATTATCTGTGTGAACCTGGGCAAGTCACTTAACACTGTTTGCCTCAATTTCCTCATCTACAAAAAGAAATGGAGAAGGAAATGGTAAACCACTCCAGTATCTTGCCAAGAAAATGCCAAATGGAGTCACAAAGAGTTGGGCATGTCTGAACAACAACAACAATAAAGGTTCAGCTGTCAAGCAAGCTACAAATTCTAAAACATGGAATTGGAGAGAGAGCATTACAAGCGTAGTAAACAGATTCTGCCTGGGTACAGTCTATGTACATAAAGAGAAAAGAGAGAGATGGAATATTCTGAGTGAGGAATAGAATGCGGACCATGGACCATGTTGTTCTTTATGCAATGTATGTGAAGGGTGATAGAACATAGCCTGTAGTCACGTTGTAAATCTCTACTCTGCCCCATTACACAAGTTATTTGTAGCCTTCTCTTCCTTCGGAGAATATGGCATACAAATATAACCCAGAATTCAAGCCTACTTGTATAAGATTCTCCTCACTGGTGGAAAATGATTACTCAATACTCAGTGTTTGCATAAGAGACAGCACTGATTTAAAAAAAAAAAAACAACTTGAGAAAGGAGATAGTTATCTTTGTTCTTCTGGCTTCCAGCATGGAAATAAACATGAATAGCTACAAGCTCTCTTCAGAAAGAAAGACTCCAGTAATAAACCAACATGTACAGGAGACAGCACCATGACAATGTCCCTATCCACAGCTCACCATTCATTTTTCCTTGGGTAAGAACTGGATTGAGCTGAGATATTCAATAGACAGTGTCACAGAAACAACAAACATGAACTTGGAAAGATTATATGAGGCGGGGGGAGGATAAAAGGGCTTGGCATGCTGTGGTCCATGGGATCACAATGAGTTAGACATGACTGAATGACTGAACTACAACATTCAACTCACAATGGGATAGCTCATTCCCTCTTTGTGTTAGACAGCATATTTTTTGCTGTATAACTTTTCTAATTTCTATTTACCACTACCTTAGATAAATGTGTTTATTTTCAATTCTATCTGGTGCAGTGGGTAAAGTGCTAGGTCTGGCATCAGGATGCCTGAGTTCCAGCTTCAGATACTTATTAGTTGTGTGATCCTGGGCAAGTCACTTAACCTCTGTTTGCCTCAGTTTCCTCATCTAGAAGAAGAAGAAGAAGAAGAAGAAGAAGAAGAAGATGATGATGATGATGATGATGATGATGATGATGATGATGATGATGATGATGATGATGATGATAGAACTTGTGTCCCGGATCAAATTAGATAATAATTGTAAAGTGCTCAGCACAATGCCTGGCACATAGGGGGTACTAATAAACATTAGTTGTTACTGTTGTTGTTGCTGTAGTTGATATTACTATTATGTAACTAGCATCTAGGGGGAAGAGATTCAAACTTTTGGATACATAGCTTGAAGCACTCTTTCCCCATTAAAGAGATAGTGGTCATCAGAGTGGCTTGAACCTAGAATGTAATTCCCCTAGACTAAGAATATTAGGAGGGATGGCTAAATATAATTCTAGTCTATCACCCCCTTTCAGAAAAGAGTAGTGTCCAGACTCCTGGCCCATTTCCTGCTCCATTCTTGTCAGGTACCAAAGTCTCCCTTAGAGAAGAATGGACAGAGAAAAACCTAGAGATAACTATTCCTACCTGCAGTGAGCCACACATGTACAGATCCATGTGAACACATATTACCTAAATAGAAACAAAGCATACATATATACATACACACATATTTACATTTACATCGATACACACACACACACACACACACACACACACACACACATACACACCTTACACTTAAATCTCACTTCAGAATCCCTTTTGAATCCCACCTAGATGTGTGACTCTGGGCAGTATGTGTGTATATAGTATATTCCCTAAGGAAAATGAATATAAGACCCCTGAAGTTAGGGGCTGCTTACATCCCCTCCAGAGTCTAGCCTCCTGTGCCTTTCCCATAATGCACACTTCACAAATGCTTGTCATAATATTCACGAAATAAACTTGCTTAAACCTAATCTCTAAACAGATGTTTGGAGGTCACAAGGATGACATCAAACTCCCTAAAATTTGGGGCAAAATAAAAAAGTTGCCACAAACAACAGTAGAGGGAGAAAGACTGTTCTCCATCTGCTTTACATCTTTTCATATAATGAAAAATCTTTCAAAAGCTTTTCAATCAGCTGTCACTAAGGAAATCTTAAGTGAAGATACATTAAAGAAACTCAATAACTCAACTGGTTTGATAGCTTAAAAGGACAATGTTCAGGTGCTTTCAAAGTGAAAAAAAAATGAAAGTAAAAGTAACTAACAGTATACCACACATAATTTAATTTACAAGTTCTTCAAAAGCAGGAGGGGGGAAAAGATCCAAGTCCTTTCCCCAAAGGAGAGATCTGGAAGAGAGGCAAAAGACAGAGGTGGTAGTGAGAGCATAGTTCCTTAAGTGTGAGAATTTTAGTAATGTGCTAAATTATCACAGTCTGCACTCTGGAACAACCTGCTGCCCATAAAACCAAGCTGAAGATTTAGTAGCAGGATTTTGTTGCCCCTAATTAAGCAGGAAGGAAGTCAAGTAGCAGTAGGTTGAGGTACTCAAATGGAATATGAAAATAAAATTGGTCAGGCACAGGATTGTAGCAGATAAGACTGGGTCCTGACTACCAGGACACCCACATCTTCCACACTCATGTAAAAAAGCACACTTAGAATTATAGCACACCATCCTACAAAAGGTCAGGCTTAGTTTACAAGCTAATGATACCAAATCAAGTCTTGTGCCACTTCATCAACAAAGTCTTTCCTGAGACCCCAGTTGTCAGTGATCTCTCCCTCCTTGAATCATATCTATATTCATCATAGAAAGGCAGCTTATGGTAGTAAATAGGGCATAAGCCTTGAAGTTCCTTCCAATCCCACATCAGATAATTGTATTAGCTATGTGATGTGGGGCAAATCATTGAACCTCTCTGAGTTTCAGTTTCCTGATCTGCAAAATGGGAATAATAATGTCACCTGTCTCATAAAGTTGATGTAAGGATGTAAGGACAGATGAGATAATGTATTAACTCATATATGTACTCATACATATAACTCATCCATGAAATAACATTCACATAGATGTGGATTATGATCAACAATATATATTTATATAAAGATATCATTTACATGTGACACCATTAATCAGATGTAAGTTTCTCGAGCATAGATTGGTTTTCATTTTATGTTTTTGTTTTTGTTTGTGTGTGTGTGTGTGTGTTTTTTATCCCCAATGTTTAACACAGTGCCTGGTATACTGAAGATGATGGATCAATGTTTGGTGAATTTGGGTTGGATTAGATTGGAGAATAAATCAACATTGTGTCAAAAATTCAAATACAATGTTTGATTTTTCTCAAAATGTTCTTCCCCTACAATATAAATTAGTTCAAAGAACAAGATTTCAAACCACCTAACCCTTCTTATAGAAAAAGCTTTACGGTAAACCAAAGGCCATTTATTACCTTTTAACAAAGTGTACTTTCTTTCTTGGCTTACATGCACAAAAATCATTACTCTAATTTTCTTTGACATTCCAGAAAGCATTCCAGATCCCAAAAAGGATTTATGAGTCAAAGACCAAAGCCATTGCAAAAAGACAGTGCTCCTCCTTTTTCTTGGAACAATCTCCCTGCTTCCATGCCAGAAGGGCAGCTATGCCAAGAAGAGTTAACTGTGAAACCCTTCTGGAATCTTTGAGAAGAAGACAGGGAAATAATGTCATTTTGCATTATTCAGTTCCAATACCATTTTTAAAATACACACACATTACTATCTATGTCTTAATCCATGCTTCACTAGGAAAAAAATGACTAGCTAGAACTGAAAAGATAAATTGCTAATCAAAATGTTTCACACACTTGGCATAGCACATAACCAGAATGTGGCATCTTGCCTCTTGTCCTTAATGAATATAGACTACGATGGTTATATGGGGAATGCAAAGTTTAAATGTGAGAAGTTGTAATAAGTGCATGCAATTTGTTCCCCCATTTTAACATGGCCCTAACTGTTAGTGAACTAATTCTTACAGCCTCTTGTCGTAGCTACAAGATACACTATAAAATTCGCACAATATTCATGCTCTTATCTTATTTCTAGAAACAATAAAATCCCCAACTGGAAGAAAGACTCTTTCTAGAAATGAAAATTGAACACCCAATATGGGAGAAAATAGAACAGCACCAGAATGCTTTAAAACAATTGTTTGAGAATGAGACAGACTGAGTCATTGTAACAATTAAAAATCCAGATACCGGATGGCAATTTTGTTGTTGTTTTTGTTCAGTGGTGTCTGAATCTCTGTGACCTTATTTGGGGTTTTCTTGGCAAAGATACTAGAGTGGTTTGCCATTTTCTTCTCCAGATACTTTTACAGATGAGGAAACTGAGGCAACCATAGTTAAATGACTTGCTCAAATCATACAGCCACTAAGTCTCTGAGACCAAATTTGAACTCACGCAGATGAATTGTCCTGACTCAAGACCCTGTACTAAAAAGCTACAGAGACTACAGAGGCATTGAATGAATTGTCCTAATTTACAAAAACAATATGTACCAAAGCCTACATACTCTATAAATATATACATAGGTGTGTGTATGTATACACATACATATATACATGGGCTGTCATTAAATCACGCACACACACACACACACACACACACGAGCAGCTAGAGGGCATAGTGGTTAGAGTGCCAGGTCCTGGAGTCTAAAAACATTTTCCTAAATTCAAATTTGTCCTCAGACACTTACTGTGTGACCCTGGGCAAGACACTTGACTCCATTTGCCTGTTTCCTCATTTATAAAATGAGATGGAGAAGGAAATGGAAAACCACTCCAGCAGCTCTGCCAAGAAAACCCCAACAGGGTCATGAAGAGTCAAAACGAGAGAGAGAGAGAGAGAGAGAGAGAGAGAGAGAGAGAGAGAAGGAGGAGGAGGAGGAGGAGGAGGAGGAGGAGGAGGAGGAGGAGGAAGAGGAGGATGGATGGATGGATGGATGGGTGGGTGGGTGGTGGGTGGCTGGGATACACACATATATTATATATTGTAACAAATATTCTTTCACCCAGCAATCCCAATACTGTGTATAAACCACACGGGGGTTAAAAAAGAAAGAAATGAACCCCAACATTAGTCTTTTAAAAATTCATAGCAACACTTTCTGGAACCAAAGAAGAGAACACAAAGTGAGTGCCCATAATGATGTTCAGGAATGTCTGAAGAAATCATGGTATTATAATTCCATCATTATACAGTACAAAATTGTGAAAATGAGAAATTTGGATAAATATGAGGAGATTTAGAGGAACTGATGCAAAAGTGAAACCAAATAAAGATTAACTACAATGATCGAAATGCAAAGATCACATTGAATAAATAACAAATTAATAATGCACTCTGAGAATGGAAATAAACCTCCCTCCTCTAGGCAGAAGGGTAGAGGACCACTAGAGAAGAATGTTGTATACCTTGTCAAATTTGTCAATGTTGCCTCTGGTGTGTCTGCTTTTTTTCCCCTTTGTTAAAAAGGATGGATTCAATGGGAAAGGGAAATGAGGGAATATAAACACAAAAGGCAACAATAAAAAATTTTAATATCCTCTTCTTGCAAACTTTATTCTTGATTTTATATACCACAAAATGAATTCCAAAGTAATTATACTGAAATCTCCAATTTATAGTAACCCATCCAATTCTACCATTATGATTAAAAAATACAAGTCATAGGGTTGTCTGCCTAGAGAAGAATCCAAAGAAAAAACTTTTTTGACCATTTATTCATGATGTAGGCAAATTTGCACAAATAATGGAAGGCACTTCCCAATAACTCTATTTGTCTACTCTTTCTTTTTTGAAACTATTGAGTTCTACATTGAGTCCTATCCAAGGAAATGTTAATAATTAAGTACTAGGGGGCAGCTAGGTGGCGCAGTGAGTAGAGCGCCGGCCCTGGAGTCAGAAGGACCTGAATTCGGATCCCGCCTCAGACACTTAACACACACAAACAAAAAAACCCTAGCCGTGTGACCTTGGGCAAGTTACTTAATCCCAATTGCCCTCACAAAATAATAATAATAATAATTAAATACTAGAGGTCTTCACTATTGCATGGCTTCCCCTACAGGACAGTCCCACACAGAGAATCTTCATATAAAGAAGCAACAATGTATTTTGTCAATATTGTGATTTTCTAGTTGGATAGAAAAAATAAAAACACATATATTACTTAGGCCCAACTCCTAAATGTCTTTTTTTTCTTCACCTCAAGTATTATGTTCTGATTAGAGTCTGCACATTAAATGGTGCAAAACTGTATTCACTGCTTCCCATTTTCACCACATATTTACAGTTCAGAAATTTCTGGAACAGTGGCATCCTTATAATCACAGCCTGCAGCTCATCCTACAAACCAAACCTGCTCATTAATTTGTAAATAATGGCATTGAACTGGTTTGCACTGACACTTTTAATTGGCCACAATTATTTTCCATTATCGTTATCTTTCATTTTGATTTAGCTACAAATCCCGTATAAAACTGAAGGAAAGCAAACTAGCTGAATCATTCTGTTACAAATAAATTATGTTAGATTAATGTCTTCATATACATGTTGATGATTTTTAAACATGAATGCTTAACTTTAATTTAATCTACCTGTTTGTCTATAGGAACAAAAGTGATCATCGTCCATCAGTCTTGTGTTTGCTAGGAATTTTGAAAGAATTTTAAATGGAAGCTCCTCTTCTTAGTCATTCATTGAAATATACAAAACATTCCTTGATGACCAGATCTAGAGACAGGAATTTTGTTTCAAGCTGCATCAGTGACTCACTGTATGGATTTCACACAATATAATACTTCTTTCTATCTTATATTTTCAGCAAAATATTGGGATGATGACATTTTCCATCTACCTCAGGGGTAGGAGAAGAAAGGAGGGAATGTTTGCAAAGTGTCTGGAGAGCTTCCAAAGAAAGTGGTCCATTATTGCCCCAATCATGTGTACTTTAAAAGATAGAGAAATCAATTCACCAGTCTTTGAGGAAAGGAACGTCAATGTTTCTTTACTCACATGTTTGGTAACAAAGCTACAGAATGAAAAACCCAAAACAAAAAAGAAAAAAAAATACTGATTCAATCAGTTGGAGCTATGAGCTGATATCAGATTAGTAAAAATTATAATAGTTTAAAAAACACTTAAGTGTATGTAATATGTAGTTTTTTCAATTAAATGAGAAAGTTATTCATTTTCCTTTAATTTCTATTTAATAAACAGTCATTAAGTACCTATTGTATCCAAACATTGTTGTTCTAGTTGCTGGGGGTCACAATGAAGAAAATTATATCTTCTTTGGTCTCAAAAAGCTTAAAGTCAAATGGGGTTTGGAAGGGTCAGGCATGAAATGTATTAATGTATACAAGTAAGAATAATAAAAAGTATACTCCTCCAAGGCAAAGATTATCACATCATCATATGAATACACGGTTCCTGGGGCAATGCCTGACATACAATGAGTGCTGAATAAATGATTATTGGTTGACAAAGTGCTATTCAGAAATTTTAGGAGCAGTCAGAAGTTTTCAACTGGAAAAACAGGGGAAGATATCATGGAAGAGGTGGCATCAGGGCAGCTAGGTGGCGCAGTGAATAAAGCACCAGCCTGGAGTCAGGAGGACCGGAGTTCAAATCCCGCATCAGACACTTAACACAAAAACTAGCCGTGTGACCTTGGGAAAGTCACTTAACCCCAATTGCTCTACCTTCCTGCCTCCCTAAAAGAAAAAAAAAATTATGGGGCAGCTAAGTAGCACTGTGGATAGAGTACTGGCCCTGGAACCAGGAGGACATGAATTCAAATCTGGACCTCAGACACTTACTAGCTGTATGAACCTGTATGAACCAATTGCCTCCACAAAAATAAAGAGGTGGCATCAAAGCTAGTCTTCAATGGAAGAAAAGGATTTCAAGAGGCAAAAAAATAGGGGAAGTGAATACCATCCCAGGGGACAATCTGGACAAAAGCAGAGAGCAGGAGAGTACAAAAAGTTTTGTTTTACTTGAATATAAGAGTGCATTTAAGAGAGGAGTGTGAAATCGATCTGATGAGGTGTTTAAAATGATTGTGGAGGGCCTCCTTCCATCAACAACAGGGAGCTTCTGAAGGTCTTTGAGCAGAGTAATGACAAAAAACATTAGGAAGGTTATTGTGGCAGCTTTCTAAAAGATAAATTGAAGAGAGTTATTTTTTTTCACAGAAGTCTTTGAAAATATCTTCTGTCATGAAGTATAAATAAGCAAAGGGAAGTGTTTAAGAAATGTGATGACTTAAGTGGAAAGAATGTTTGATTTGTAGACAGAATACCTAAATTTGAGTCTGCCCTATGTAACCTTAGGCAAATCACTAAAATTCTCAGACTTTCAGTTTTCTCACCTGTAAAATTGGGACCCTAATCGGGTTAAGACTTCCATGTCTGAAAACCATTCATATCTGAAGACCATTCATGTCTAAATAAAAGTAGAAAATTCCAAGTGACTGTTGAAAAATATGTTATACTTACATCTGTGCCTAAAATTAAAAAATAATAATAATTGCTTCTCAGGAAAACATCTTAAATTTAAAAACATCAGCATCTTACTTAGCCTGACAGCACAAGTTATTCACTATAATGCAATACAGACATCTCAATTATTTAACAAAGAATAATTTTGCAAGGTATGAGAGAAAGTCTCAGAGTAACCAATGCTATATATAAAGTAGGTGAAAGCTTGAGTTACCAACCCTCCCAACACATACACTTCCCACATGTGTGTCATTCATATTAGATCCTGTACATGTTTATTATACCACTGCTGGCATTACTATATTTGTGGGCAAATGTGCCCTGTATTTATTTATGGGGAAGAAGGCAAACATTACTATTTATTGTTGAGTCATTTCAGTGACTTTTCATGACCCCATTTGGGGTTTTCTTGGAAAAGATAATGGAGTAGTTTGCCACTTCCTTCTCTACTTCACTTTAAAAATGAGGAAACTGAGGTAAACAGGGTTAAGTAACTGACCCAGTGTCATAGAACTAATACATGTCTGAGGCTAGATTTGAACCCTGGTCTTCCTGACTTCATGTCTAGAGATTCATACACTGCACCACCTAGCTGCCTAGCCATGGGGATGACAATATTCAGATCATGAATTCTTTCTTTCCAGATCCAGGAGTCTCTGAGAAATCTTCAGCATTTGGATGTAAAAATAGAGGCTTAGGATGCCATAATTAAAGTGAACCATGTGTTCGGTTCCTTTACTTGAAAAATAAGGATGGAGGGAAGGGGAACTGATGATCTCTAAAGTTCATTCTGTCCCTAAATCCCATGGTTTTATTACCCAATGAACTAATACAAGTTAGATAACATATCCGGTCTCCAGGTGTCTACTCTGAGATAATGGGATTAGAACTGGTTTCTAAGGTCCCTCAGCTTTAAAATTCTATAAATTTATAATTCAGTCCTCTGTAAAATAAGCAAATAATACAAAATAAATGTAAGCCCCAAGTAAGAGACTGCTGAAACAATATATTGAACATGACTATGTGGCAAATGAAAATTTTCAACAAAATGCACTGCACCAAAATGTTAATGAGTCAAGAGCTTTAAAGTTTTATAGTTCTTTATAGAAGAAACATGGCACGGGCAAGAGAACTCTGTATTTGGAATCAAGGAGAGTTGAGTTCAAAATCTGTCTCAGACATTTACAAACTGCGTAACCCTCAAGGGGGTCATTTAATCCCCCAAACCTCAGTTTTCTCAACTGTAAAATGGAAAAATAATAATGTATACTTCATATTGTTGGCATTAGGATCAAATGAGATAAGTATGTAAAGGATCTATAAATGTCATATATTTCATAATTATATTTAAATAGAGGCTGTATCTTTTCATTCATAGTTATCTTGCTTAAACTTAGACCAATATGTCCTAGAGATCCCCCATGCCTGCAATGCACTCCCTTCCTTGTATGTGCTCCTCAGATTTTCTGGTTTCCTTCAAGAAACAGTTCCAGGGGTGGCTAGGTGGCGCAGTGAGTAGAGCGTCAGCCCTGGAGTCAGAAGGACCTGAGTTCAGATCCGGCCTCAGACACAATGCACACACAAACAAAAACCTAGTCGTGTGACCTTGGGCAAGTTACTTAACCCCAATTGCCCTCCCATAAGGCAAAAAAAAAAAAAAACAGTTCCAGCATGTGGTCATTAGGGAGTTATCTCCTCCTATCACCCAGGTGATCTTCTATCTGTTTTGTATATATCTCTATGTTGCATGTTGCCTCCCATTAGAATGTAAGTTCCTCAAGGGCAGGGACTCCTTCATTTCTGGCTTTGTATTCTCAGTGCCTGCCTGGTATATAGCAGACATTCAATAAATCCTTTTTAGATGATTGGTTCAAAGGTTTTGGGGCAGGGCAGTGAGGTTGGGTAGTGGATAGAGTAGAGTACCAAGCCTGGAGCCAAGACCTGAGTTCAAATCCAATACTTATTCACTTATTCTGAGCAAGTCACTTCACCCTGTTTGCCTAAGTCTCCTCATCTGTCAACTGAGCCACAGAAGAAAATGGCAAACCATTCCACACCATCTTTGCCAATAAAACCACAAATGGGGTCATAAAGAGCTGGATGACCGAAAAAGGACTAAAAACTAACAACAAAGGGTGTTGAAGTCATGTTTACATCAACTAGAAAGTAAAAACTGCCTGACCCCACAGCTCTATGTAAGCTAAAGCATTTTTGGTTCACATATAACCACAGTCAGGGTTACAAATAAGAACACTCTTCCAGGTGTTCCATAATAATAGCTAGCACTTTAAGGTTTGTAAAATTTCTTAAAAACCTTATCTCATGTGATCCTCACAACAACCCTGGGAGATAGGTGCTATTATTACCCCCATTTTCCAGATGAGTAAACTGAAGCAAAGAGAGGTTAAGTGACTTTTGCCCAGCATCACACATTCAAAAAGGAAAGGTTTCTTATGTTGGCAAAAATTTAAGGCATAGTGACTCTGAAAATAGCTATAGTAAGGGTGGAATGACATTCAAGCATCACTGCTAGAAAAAGTTGAATACTAAGAGACAGAAATAGATTTCCTGTACTCCAGAAACTGAAAAAAGGAACTAAAAAGTAGAAAAGCTCGATATGCACACTTTCAAAGCTTGTTCTTTCTCTCCTTCTTTCTCTTTCCCTTTTCTTCCTTTCTGCCAGTCAGCATCAATGTGTGAAGACAATCTACTGCATCTTTCTTACAGTCTCCATCCTATATCTAGTTTTTGTTACCTAAACCCTAATTACATGAAGAGCACTGGAGTTGGAGGCAAAGAATTGGTGACTAACATTATAACTCTGTGCCTTATAACATGGAGGACCTAATGGCTAACTTTTCTTAGTCTGAGTTTTCTCCTCTGTAAAAATGAGAAGTTTGGACTGGATGACCTCTGAGGTCCTTTCCAGCTTGAAAATAATGATCCTAAGATCTTTAAGCAAATCAGTCTCTTACCTGTCAGATTCAGGTTCCTATAAAGTGAGGAGAATTAGAATAGATAGCCTCAAAAATTTCATAAATCTACACTTCTGTGCTTCACAAAATAAGCAAATTCAATTCAATTTAACAAACATTTAGTAGGCATGTGCAATGCCCTGTGAAAGACATTGATAGAAGTATTAAATTAAGCACTGAGCAAATACACAATTTGGCACAATGGTAGGTATGCATTTTTAAAACATTTGGGGTTGTTACAAAGATCTCATAGTGACAATTTTACAATTATATGTGGGCTACTTATGGTTAATTTTCCCTTTATCCAAAAATATTATCCAAAAATAGTTGCATTGGTTTTTCCTTGGTCCAGACATGAGTTCATCAGTGGGGGGATCTCCCAGTGTGAAAGCTTTTTCCATTGTCACAGAATGGTAAGTCATCTTCAACCTAGTCTTAAAAAGTCTACTAGGAGTGGCTAGGTGGCACAAAGTATAGAGCACCAGCCCTGGAGTCAGGAGGACGTGAGTTCAAATCCAGCCTCAGACACTTAACACACTTACTAGCCATGTGACCTTGGGCAAGTCACTTAACCCCAAATGCCATACCTTCCCCCCCTACAAAAAGCAAAAAAAAAAAAAAAAAGAAAGAAAGAAAAAGTCTACTAGCATGCTAAGAGGTAAAATGACTGGCTCATGGTCATATAGATAGTATACTTCAGAGGTAGGGCTTGAACCACTGCCTTCCTGACTCCAAGGCTAGCTTCCATACACCATGCCATCCAGTCCTGTTATTTGACAATGATCCTGAAAAAATCCAGATCTTCTCTACTTCCCACTATTTGTTTATTCACATTTGCCCCAGGTTACCAAAATGGATTAATGACTTCATTGATTTGAATGTTCCCTCCAATACTATAAACCATAATCCATCAGTACCAGCTCTGTACACACATCCATGTCCTCCCAAAAATAAAGGCTAAGAGACCTTCATCCCTTTCTCCTAATACTCTGATATACCAGTGGGACCCTCCAGCTATCCACAGCAGACCTTAACCACGTCTTCATTAACATTGCTTAATCTAGTTTATAGTTCTTTATTTGTTATGTGTCAGAACTTTTACTGCACTCTCTATTTCCTCTTCAGGGTATACTAATTTTCAGTTCTTCAGACTTGTATACTATGGTTAGCATGCATAAAAATCAGGAGACTGTTAGTATGTAATACATAAGCCTTTTGTTTCTGGGAAAGGTTTGAGGTCATCAGACAAGTTTAACAATTTCCCAAAGGCCTGTTTTCCTCATGAACAATTCATTATCCATTCGCAGGGTCTAATGTACGTATGTATGTATATGTCTATAGATACATACACATACATATGCCTAGTATATTTATATGATGTCTATATGTCTATAGATATCATATTTATAGAAATACATATAAGTATATGTATATGTGTATTTATACATATAAACATAAAAGACATGTGTATAAATATATTCATATTATATGCATGTCTTATGAACATATATATAGCATTGTGTCATACTTGTATATATGTGTATTGGACATGCAAATGTGCATTGTATGTATAGATATACATATATGCATACATTATACATATATTTGTAATGGACCGATGGAAAAACTGTATAGGTTTCTCATCTGCTTACTACTTACAGTAATCAGGACAATAGATTCTCTCTAGCCACCCCAATTGTTTTCATTGTTTTTTTTTTTCCCCAGTGAAGACACTTAGGTCAAACACTTCTGAATGGTTATGGATTTCCTTCAGGAGGCTCTGTAATCAGCACACTGTTATCAGCAAGAAGGGGCACTTGGAGGACCTCACTATTTATAAGGAATGATTCCAAGCTGCATCTTTTCCATGACACTAGCAAGTAATTTCGGTGAGTATGAGTACATTTCCCTGTTTTCTGTTTCCCTGATAATCAATGAAGGACTATTAAATAAAGTTGTCCCTGTTGTTTTATCTTTCAAAGATCTGCACGTAGTTTTATAGGTGTATAAGACCTTGATGGAAGACAGCCTTGTAATTTTCTCTATCAAATCATTTTTTACGATCAACAAGCAATAAGGGCAGCATGTCATCAACATCTTTCCATTTATTATATGATGCCATCTACCATGAAAACTTGCCTAATCCATTACTTTTACTATCACCAAATATGCCGTCAATATTTATACAAATACAAAATCTTTCTATAGTTTGGAAAGTAGGTATATAATTTGGCTCTTTTCCCATGACATTTTAATGATGATTTTTTGGTAATAAGATCTGAGCTTTTTTCATGCCTTTATTATCTTCCCTCCCTTCCAATGCTTTGTGATTCATGTTTTCATTTCTCCAGATTCAATCCAGATTTTTTCCATCATGTCCTAGAACACTCTTCAACTTCGAAGATCACTTCAGCCCTAGTATTCACTCCTCAGAAGCACTCTCAGCCCTTGCCACCTCACTTTGACTGTTGGCTCCACTTAAGGAAGGAATATGTGCCTTTCCTCCACCCCCAGCCTTTCAGCTACCTTTTTGTGTATTATCTGCCTCCATTAAAACTTAAGCTCCTTAAGGGCAGACTCTTTTCGCTTATATTTGTAATCACAGTGCTTAACATAGCCTACCACATGACAGGTATTTACTTATTAACTGACAGTTGACTGAGTACTACACCCTACTACCCTAACAGCTTTTACTCACATTGGATTTCTCTTTTGCATAATATATATATATATATATATATATATATATATATATATGCCTGCTTCTTTTCTCACCTTTGTTCTTTTCAATGACATTTGTCTCTTATTTTCCCTGTTATGGCAGTATATGCAAATCAGTCAAACTTTTATATGGACATTGACATATTCAGTGTCTATGTCCTTTCTTGATTCCATATCCAATCTTTTACATCAATGATTTGGTTAAATAGATCAGATTGAAGTTGTTCTCATTGAACCTCACATCTTTTTCTCACTCTCATTATTTCTTCTAGGCTTGTACTAACCTTGGTCTTCGTTTTAATAAGTCATCCTACATATACAGTTGATTCAGAAATGATTCCTATATCAGTAATAAGTCATTTGCTATCTGTTGAAATATACTTCATTTGAAAGTGATGTTTTTTAAAGTGATGTATCTACCACTGATTCTTTCTCGAAAAATGTCTTGCAATATTGAATACCTTCTGATTTTTTTCTGAAAATATCATGATGTATAATCATGAGGATTCTGTGTAATCTACAAACATACCAACAATTTTTCCAACAATTTTTCACCCTCTTCACTTATTCCTACCTTTATATTGCAATCAACAAGTAGCAAGTATATGTTGACTTAATTTGGAGGATTTTATGAATTCTTTATAGAATTTCTCTGCCTCTTCATCTGCTGCCACAGATACTGTGGTGCATAAAATGAAATTATTTTCATGGTAGTCTTTTGCAAATGCTTATGAGCACTAGAATGTCGGATGATCAAATGTCCCATGAAATTATGTTTCTTATTGCTTTTGTACATATAAAACTAACTTTACCGATTCCTTTTTTACCTCTCAATGGAGAGCCTTTAAGCCATGTTTTCACTGAGCTACCATTTTCATTTAGTTCATCAAGGCTGATATAATTCAGTTCCTTTAACATTATGCTCATTTGTTGGTCACTAGACAACAACTGCATATTTGGACTACAAACAACTAAAGGGAAGTTTTAAAAAGATAATCTAAAACCTCTGTGATTCTGAACACTCTCTTTCCCCTTTTCCACCTCTCTACCATGGTCTCTGGAAAGCAGAAGAGGGCTACACAGAAGAGAGGAATGTTCAATATTTTGATTTGTTTCCTGGATTGCCACAGGCAAAGAATTCATCTTCCAATGGCCCATCAACTGGGTATGAGCCTCTCTACACAGAGCTAGGCTGGTCCTCAGAAAGTAGGCTCAGTATGTTACCCGGCCGTACTCAAACCTTTTTCCAGCAGGGTGGAGCTTGTAAAAGTTTATGCTCCACTGTCATAACATTTGAGAACCCGGTATCACCTCTGCACCCCAATGAAGAATCAAAGTAGAACTTGTACTTTTTTTTCCAATTTAAAAGTGTTATCTAATGAGATATTACAATGTCTTCTTCCATTACATACAATGAATTTTATAACTCCATATACTTACAAAAACATGTCCAAACTATAAAGGTTCAAATGAAGACTTTTTAAAGTATCTTGCAAAGAAAAAAAGACTATTCTCAAAGAAATCAAAGGATGCTTCAACAGCACTAAGGTGAGATGAATTTTAAAGTACACTTCAGTAGCAAAAGGAGGAAAAAAGAATCCACCAATACCAAAGAAATCTAGTTCATTTTATTTCCCCTTTAGTCAACTCCCTCCTATCTGCAGGGAACCCCATCTCCTCTAAATGCTGTAAGAGGAAAGTCTGAATAATATAAATCCCCACCCTGAAGTGGAAGGAACATTGTGACATTGAAATGGAGATGCTTACTGGGCTCTGTGGCATGGAAGCCTCCAAAGATGGAAGAAAGCCAATGGAATTAGAAAGTGCCTTACACTCTACCCTGGGTAGCCCTAATTGTAATAAATCAAAATCTCGTTGAAAGCAACAGATCTATTTTGAGTAAGGCAGTCCTGTTCAGAATCAGATTTGTCATGGCACTCTCCTTTAATCCTTAGCAGTATGAGTTCGGTAAACACAGTATTTCAAACAATATAATGCATTATTTTATAGAGCAGCCTTCAGAGTCACTGCCTCTCTGAATGCTTTCCAGTTAAATAACACAGTTACTAACTTAAAGATTTTTTAAAATAAGCACAGGAGAGAAAGGAAAAGCAGTATGGGCCACTGAGCAAAGAAATGCTTGAATATTGATGGGGACTTAATGAGATAGAGAAAAAGAGAAGGAACTGTTCTCAGTTTGCAAGCCCAGAAAACCAAGGGTTTGTGCAATAGCAATGGTGAAATGGATGGAAGAGATGAACACTGACCAACCTTCTCTTTGGATATTTATACCTCTGCATGACAAATTCAGGAACTGCTCCATATATATGTGGATGGCACTTTGCTTGCAAATGATACCATACTTTCTTTTGTACTGGCCAAGCATTCACTCTTTTAGAAACGTTACTACAGATTTTAGTTGAGAAGCTTCTAAAGCAATCCAAATAAAATCTCTCTGGAAATTCTGTCTCTATCCCAATTGCATTAGGCACCTGTTCTGTTCCTCCCTACCCACCACCCACCTCTTACCCTTTCAATAGAAATATAAAGGGATAGGTATCAGACAGACACAAGAGGAATAAGAAGGTAGAGGAATTTCAATGAAATAACTGGAGGCTTCTATCAAAAAAAGACCAAAGGTGGACACAAAAATCATCAGAGAAAAGGCTAATTAGGAATTAACAAGAGGTAAGAAGTCATAATTTTCAATGTACAGCTTAGAAGAGATATATTGGGGAATTAAGTGAGAAAGCAGAGAAATAGAATATCTTCAGGCAGCATGGTGTAAGAGGAAGAGTTCTTGACTTGGCGTCATGGGACCTGGGCTTGAGTCCCATATGTAATACTTGCACATTTCATCTCTCTAACCTGCAGTTTACTATGACCTTGGGCAAGTCATTCCATTACTATGAACCTCAATTTACTTGTCATGCCTACTTCACATGGTTGTACTTGGGATTACATGAGAAAATATATAAAAACCACTTTTAAACTTTCAATTGCTACTGAATTGTTATTTATTATATCTATCATCAACTCAAGTCCACCTCCAATGCCTTAGAATTATATGGAGGTGACTGATTGCCAAAGCCTATTCCTGTGGAATATAAGAAGATTCCAGCTCTAACTAGCTAGCATCATTGGGAGATATAGGCTAAGTTAGGAGAGTTTCTACAAAAATGGAAGACACCAAGTATATATTGTTCTTGTCCAGAGCAATTCACAAAACAATCTATGGGGTGGAAGGATCATAATCTCTAGTGGCAGAAGGGGGTATTAAAGTCATGGATCATTTGAATTATCAAAATATCATTGTAGTTTTCCTAGGCAGAGTCACTGCAGTCAATCTCAATAGTCAATAAGGATAAGATAATTGAAAGGGGAGGTGATATCAAAGGATAAATTATTCCAGGAATGTTAAAAAAATGCTATTGCCAGTTTCTCCTAGTTGGAGGACAGGGTGACAACTGGCTGGTGAAGTCAGTTAGGTAATAAATATAAACATTATTGAATAGATACAAAGGCACAGACTAATTCTGACCAGATGTCTCCATCGTGTCGCAGAGGGAAGTGGATAACCCAGGATATATTCATCAGTACCGCTGGAAACACAATTCAAAAGGCATGTCCCAAGAGAGGGATGTGGATGAATAAGCATAAATCCATCACTTTCACTAGTAACACAATTCAAACAATATGCCCTTACTAATGGTGTGTCAGTAGGATATTCTATTATGAAGGATAGGTTTATTAATACAGTGTGGCGAAATTGCTATGTTTGAGACGTATCAATGGTCCATGAAATAGCAAACCAGTTAGCTGAATTCAGTGACAAGAAGGTAGAAGTGTATAGACCATGTTAACCTCACTTCAAATTCAGATTTGATATTAGAAATCTGAACCACACAATTTGGGAACATAATTCCCCAAATTTCATCACACCAGCATGTGACCAAATAGCTTTTTAAAAATCAATTACCATACTGATCACTTTCATTTTATTTTCATTTTATCCTGCTTAAAAACCTTTATTATACACACACACACACACACACACACACACACACACACACACACATCACTGCCTACTACAATATGCTCACTAGAGATCTGGTGATTCATTTTGGTAACAGATACTTTTCAAGGTTCAGGAAGAGTCAGAAAAGCTCTCTTTTCCCAGTCTAAGGAACTACTGGATAGAATGGCTCCAGTTGGTAATAATAATAGCTAATATTTACATAGCTCTTACTATGTGCCAGAAATTGTACTAAATGCTTTACACTTATTATTTCATTTGATTCTCACAATTACCCTGGGCAATAGGTGATATCATTACCCTCATTTTATAGATGAGGAAACTGAGGCTAATAGCAGTTAAGTGACATGTCAGGGTCACAGCTAATGAATGTCTGAAGCCAGGCTGGAATTTCAGTCTCCCTAACTCCAAGTCTGGCACTCTATCAAAGGCACCACCTAGCAGTGTTAGATATATTCAAAAATCAATTAGCTGACCCAATCTTGGACTTCTTGTTATGGCAGCAGAAACAAGAAGTCTTAGGAGATACATTAATTAACATCCTCTGGGACTTCTGAAATGTCTGACAGTGGTAGAACTCCATCCAGAAAACAGGATAATGACTTCAAGTTTGGCAAAGATCTCAGCATGTCAAACAATTAGTTTTGACTAAAGCTAGAGGAGAGGTCTTAAAGAGAAGATATGAGATGGGACCTGATAGTAACTTATTTTTCACTTTAAATATCAGTCAAGGAGGGGTAGAGAAGAAACAGGAAGTGAGTGGTGGCAAGGTAAACAAAGGCATCATTTTTACCCCTGGATGGAGAAGGGTGCAAAAGGGTTTGAGGAGAGGACTCAAGCTGCCTCCCCAAACACTGGTCAATGCTTTAATCTAATCAGTCATCCCATAGTGTCTGTCTCTCCATCATCTTTCCTAATCTCCAAAATATCAGTAAGCAGCTCTGGATAGAACTTCCTCAGACCACCATTCTCTCATATCCTCTCATTCTCTGCCCTGCCCTCACTCTGCATCCATCCTCAAAAGATCCAGGAAAAAGTTCCAAACAACACTCAGTCCTGTGAATTCCTGACAGCAACTCTTGTTTACTTTTTCAAGTTCAGTAACTGAAGGACCCTGCACTTGAAAGAGCAGATTCAGACTCTCCTTTGTAGCTCTTTAAACCCTACTCCAGAATCCTAGGGAAATTCACTTAAAGCAAAGTTTAGATATAACTTATGTCTAGGCAGGGGTGGGGAACTTGCAACCTTGAGGTCACCTGTGACCCTCTATGTCCTCAAGTGTGGCCCTTTGACCAAATCCAAACTTCACAGAACAAATCCCCTTAATAAAAGGATTAGTTCTGTAAAACATGGATTAAGTCAAAAGGCCATACTTGAGGACGTAGAAGGCCACATGTGACCTCAAGGCCACAGGTTCCCCACCCCGGGTCTAGGGTCTCACCAAAAGGAATTAGGAAGGTAGATGCCAATGTAAATCAGGTATAGGACAGCTATTTATTTTCTCTACACAGAAAAAAATGTGTAAAACACAAAATGTACATCGACAAAGACTGAAAACATGAAGCTACACAGTTACCCACAAATCCTGTTAAACTTTTCTGAAAGATTAACACTTAAAATATTAAAGCAGGAAATAATTTTCAGAACTGCATAATAACAATTTACCTTCATTTGAGCTTTTCACTGTCCAAAAAATTGCCTCAAAGTCAATATTCCCAGCAAGCCAGGACACAGCTTGAGCTCAGTCTCCTGTTGCTGGGCGTCTTTCAGAAGAGGAGTATACTTATAGAAAACTCCTGCTGCCAGGGATCGCTGAGAAACTCCAGCACTCTAAAGCCCCCAAGCTGGCCATTATTGAAAAGTACAGTGTGGCGATCATTCATGATTGCTGCAAGTTACCTGTGTTCAAAGAAAGATTTAGACTTACCTAGAGAGGATATGGGCTCACTGCCGCATGTGGGAAGTCACCCTAAATAGTTATTTCCTTGCAGGAATCTAAGAAAGAAATTTGTGGAGATCCAACAAACTTGACATAGAACATAAAGATATTGCAAAGCACCATAGAACAAAATCACTCTTTTTATGGAATGATTTTTACTAAGTGAGTGACTCTTCCTGGATCATTGGCCAATATTCTCTGGTACACACCCACACCCAATATCATGAAGGCCATGAGATCAATACGGAAATTTTTTTCATCACTAAAAAGTTTAAGTCTTTCAATGATGAGCTACATGTTTCTGTGGAAGGGTCCAGGTGAAATAATTCCACATACTCCACGGAATGGTCCCTGAAGGTCCATACTCAACATATACTCTCCAAGAAGTGTGCATCAAACTCCTGTCACATATTCAAAATTATTATAAGATAATTGAAGGATAGAGAGATTCTTCTAGCTGGGGTTTAGGAAAGGTCACAAGTAGGAAGTAATAACAGAGCTGAGCTCTGAAGGAAACAAGAGAGCCTAAAAAGCCAAGCAGAGAAGTAAAAGATAATAGGGAACCACTAGAATCAAACAAGTGGCTTTGGTCAAACTTGAACAATAGATAGATACAATAGATAGGTACAATAGATAGAATGCCAGGCCTGAAGTCAGGAAGATTCATCTTCATGAGTTCAAATCTGGCCTCAGACACTTACTGGCTGAGTGACCCAGGCGGTCATTTAATCCTATTTGCCTCAGTTTCTAAAATGAGTTAGAGAAGGAAATGGCAAAGCCCTCTAGTATGTTCACCAAGAAACCCTCAAATGGAGTCATGAAGAGTCCAACACAACTGAAATGAATGAATCACAACAACAAATTACAGAGATATCAAATTATGTGGGAGACCCTCCGAAAAAGAAACCTAATCTGAAAGTCACAACAAGAAGAATGTTCACTGTCAAATTCTTCTAGTTCAAGTAGCTATCATGGCCTCCAGTTTGGTCTAAGTCAAGTCCCTATGGAAAATTTTCAAATCCACTGGGCCACATATCAGTTTCACAACCCTAGAATCATTTTCAGGTCTTCACTCTCCCTTTCCTGCCTATATCCCATTAATTGCCAAGTCTTTTTGATTTTATACCCATAATATTTCTTGTAACAATCTCTTTCTCTCCATTCACAACCAATACATAATTATTTTGAATATGTAACAAGAGCTTGCTGCATACCCCTGGGAGAGCATTTGTGGGCACAGGCCTATGGGGCCATCCCACAGAGCATATGGGATGATCTTACCTGGACCCTTTCAGCTTTGAAAGACTTACTTAAACTTTTAGATGGTGAAGAAATTCCTTCATTGGTCCCCATGATATTGGGAGGGGAGGAGTGAGAAAGTTCTAAAGAGTACTGGCCAATAAGACAGGAAGAGTCACTCAGAAATTCAGAAATATCTTCTCACTAGGACTATTGCAAAAGTCTCCTAAACTGTCACTCTGCCCCCAATATCTCTCCTCACTAATCTATTCTCCACACTACTTCCAAAGAAATATCCCTAAAGCACAGATCTGAACATTTCACTCCTACTCGAGAAGCTCCAGTGGTTCCCCATCGGCAAATACAAACTCCCATTCAGCAATTAAGCCTTTCACAGTCTACCTATGGCCTACATTCACATACTTATTATATGTTATTCCCTTTCCTATACAACATAATGTAGTTCAACTGACCTACTTGCTGTTCCTTGTATATGACCTTCCAGCCCCCAAATCTATAATTTTGTACAGCCTGTCTCCCTACCTGGAATGCAACCCTTCCCTGTCTCTGGATTCTTAGACTCCTTTACTTCATTCAAATTTCAGTTTAATTGCCACCTTCTACATGGGGCCTACCCACAGCCTTCCCCCTCCCCTTTCTAATTCTCTCTCTCTTCCAATTACTTTTATCTTTGGTTTATACATATTTTGTTTAACTTACCTGTATACATCTTATTTTCCAAAAAAAAAAAATAAGATACTTGAGAGTAAGAAATGTTCCATAGTTGTCTTTATACCTAACACCTAGTTCCATACCTGGTACATAGTAAGCAGGAATTTAATTAATTGTTGTTGCTATTATTGTTGTAGTAACCCAATATTAATTAAAGTGTACAAAATTTTTAAATACTTTTTCTACATTGAAATTTTTTGGTAAGAAACTGGGCCCAATTTTCTTTATTTTGCTATAAACTATCTGTGATCTACCTTTATCCACAGGTCTCCTAGATCAGTATTTATGAGTTATGTCGATGTGTTTCATGCCTAAACACATTCCAAGGTCAACTTAGTCTAAGAAACAAACTCCTGTTATATAAGAATTTTCTAAATCTAGTCCAAATATACCTTGTTAACTGTACCCCCAACTATTCATCTATGCCTTTGCTCACATAATTACTCTCATAAACACCTTCCATCTAATTCAATCAACTGCATGAATCTTTTCTTGACTACTCCTCTCCTCACAGTTATTTTTTTCTTCCCTTCTTTTCTAGATAATACTATTCTCAACATTTTTGGGCACTTATAATACTCAGAAAAACCAATATACATTGGTATGGTTCATGTTATGGTCTTAATTTATTAAATGGAGGTAAATAATTCTTCTGTTACCCAACTTACCAAGTTTTCTTGCAATAGAAATATGAGCACTCATACTAGTCACTTAGTAACTAGCACAAGAACCTTTCAGAAGCACCTGAAATATTTATTGAATTTTATATATACAATGATTTTAAGAATAAGGAAGTATACAACCCATGCGTATTTTGTCAAAGATGGGTAAATAACAATATATTTTATATCTTGATATAAAAGAAATGTAATTATGGTTTATTTGAAAAATACTAGATTTATAAAAGACACAGATACACACGTTCTAGTCATAGCATTGCCATGATCCAGCTATAATGACTTTGAGTCACTTAAGCTCTCTGGCATGCAATTTCCTTATCTGTGAAATGAAAGTTTTTAATTAGATCATCTCAGAGGTACCATCCCAACTCCAGTAACCTATGACTCAAATTAATTTATCAAGAATGATTCAAAAAGTTTTAATGAATTTCTTAGTTGAACTACAGAGGAAGAGAAATTGAATAAGGGAAAAGTTTGACATGAGGCCCAACTAAGCCAGAATATCTGAAGACTGAATAGTAAAAATGGAAATGTATTTGGATAAACAACATGCGTATATAGAAATTGGAAGAAGGCTGCCAGCTACAGTGATCTAATCTCAGCATCTATGACAAGAACACATTTAGACCAATACCTCAATACCTGACATTTTATATGAAGAAGCAAAACCCAGAAGTAGAAAAGAAAGCCTTAATCAGAAATAAACCTTTATGAAATTTGTGCTAAAGGTGATCATTTTAAAAGCACAAAAGGAGAAATTTTTTAAATAGTATTTTTCCAACTACATGTAAAGACAATTTTTAACATTCATTTTTTAAAGAATTCTTAGTTCCAAATTTTCTCCCTCCTTCCCCCTTCTCTCTTCCTAAAACAGTAAGTAATTGGATAAAGGTTTAATATGCAATCATATAATATATTTCCATATTTGTCATGTTGTGAAAAAAGAAACAGACCAAAAGAGAAAAAAACATGAAAAAATAAAGTGAAAATAGTATAAGAGCAATTTTCACTATTTTCAAGAGGGAAAGATGCCAAACATTAATATCAAGAAAAGGTGATCAAGAGCTATCAGCAACTATCAACCCATATTTTTCTCAATTTTATAAAATCTCTGCAAGAATAATCTATATACATATTCATGCTAGATAAAAGAATGATAAGAGATCAAGTTGGCACTCTTAGACAATTTTCTATGCAGTCAAAATCTTCACAGCTGTCACACAACTAATCTACAGAAAACCCAAGATCAACTGTGTTGGTCGACCAAATGTTGACCATTAAAAAAAGGCTCCGTAAAACAAAACACAGTTATAAAGACTCTTCTTTAACAATATGACTTCCATACATACATCAAGTTTATATACAATATAATTTTATCTAAAAATATTATTTTTATCAACAACGAGAGAAACAAAAAATAGAAAAACATGTGCTCACCATCCAAATGTATGAGCCTTGGACATGGAAGATGTCCCAAGCAGAGAACAAATGGAAGAGAGATTTAATACATAGATGACAATATGCCAAATTGCATCAGTCCACTTAATATTATAAGGCTTCCTTGTGCTATAGAAGTTCAGAGCTAAATTGTAAATGAAATCAGTTTAATAATCTACACAGGGGATGAAAAAAAGGATGAAAAATGCCTAGGTTAAGAGAAACATTTGGACAAGTAGCATATGAAAAACAAGACATCAAAAGTTCTAATTCTGGATTTTGTTTTGTTTTTGTTTTCCCCCAATGATCACAGACTAGGAAGGAAATATTTTCCAAGAGTAGTCATTAGTAGTCATCATTGACTGACAGAGAATTTGGACACTGTAGGTACAACAGACTGGAAGAAAATGTAAGCAAAGTGTTCAAGATAATCCTCATAACGACAGACAGTTATATAACATTTGTTTACTACATGTTTAACTCATGTCACCATCCAGATTTCTTGTAACTGTTATGGTGAAGAGCACTAGTCTGCATGGATCTGAGATTTGTTAGTAGGTGAAATTCAATTTAACTAACACTTCTCCACTGAGTCACCATCATATATATAAACTAGTACAAATCCCCCTACCCTGCATTTAAGCCTTGGGATTCTTCCGGCAAAACAATCTGTGCTAATGTTGAATTTTCAACATCACAGTAGATTAAAAACAAATATAAAACTAAACTAATAATGAACTTGAATCCCATGCCCATTATCTTTTGATTAGATTGCATCCTATATGCACGTTTTCATTTTAAAATGCAAGTCAATAATAATTCTCTTCTGAGTTTTGACATAGACTAAATGGTACCTTATTGATCTAAAATCATTAATGTGCCTCCCAAAGATATCTAATCTAAGCTCAGAGAAAAAGTAAGTTTTTCACTCAAAGGATTTAGTACCAATGTGCCTACATTCTAGTCAAAAGGAATATAGCAAATACTAAAATTCCCATTTAATAGACTAAAAAACTGAGGCCCAGAGAGAATTCTGCCCAAAATTAAACAGTGAGTTAGTGGTGAAGTGGGAAATTAAATTTGAGCTCTTCTTATTCATTCTACTCAACTATTTCTCCTTCAATAGTTTTTTCATCTAAATTCTGAAAAATGCTACTTGAAATCTAGATCCATAGAAGATGAAAAAAAAAAGAAGGAGCAGTTATGGTGGAGGGCTTATTTTTCTTTGTTAGAGAAGCCTAAAATTGATATATTAAAAAAAGGGGGAAAACTTATTAGAAATATTCCTTTATCCTTAAAAAAAATCTAAGTTGGCTTCAGGTGTTCTCACTAAACCTATCAGGTGCTACCTATGGCAGTCATTTCTTCCCATTTATGGACCTTGTCAATCACAATGAATTGTTATATACCAAACTTAGCCTGCATAGTGATCAAGTATAGAAATTTCTATCCCAAAGAAATTTTAGGATTAGAAAATGATTCTTAATTTTGATCTTGCAATTTTTTGATATGCATACTATAATAGATAAAATACCTATCATATTGTAGTATATAAATATACACAGAGAGCAATCATAAAGAAAAGAAAAGGGGGTTGCTACATGGTGCAGTGAATGGAGCTCCAGCCCTGGAGTCAGGAGTTCAAATCTGACCTCAGACACTTAACACTTACTAGATGTATGACCTTGGGCAAGTCACTTAACCCCAAATGGCCTGCTTTCCCCCCTCCCAAAAAGAAAAAAGAAAAGAAAAGAAACCCAAACCCATATCATTCAAAAGGGAAGTTGGACACAAATAATTTGTGTCAATAATTTGCATGGTAACTGCAATTTTTTCAATATTTCTGTGTGAAGGTTAAAGGTCCTATGCCTATCTGGCTAATGACTGCCTAGCATGAAAGGAATTTTCCCCTCCTTACAGTTCAGGTTCATTTAGTTGTTTAACAATTTGTATGTTTTTAACCTACTATGATGTGGAAAATTCAACATTAGTTTAGATTGTTTTGCCAGAAGAATCCCAAGATTTAAATTTGGGGGGGGGGCAGAGGGGGAGTGTTATGGACCCGTTCATACATGCATGTAACTCAGTGGACAAGTGAATTTCACCTAACAAATATAATATCCAAGCAGACAAGTGTTCTTCACCCTAAGAGTGACAAGAAAGCTGGATGGCGACATGAGTTAAACACATAATAAACAAATGTCAAATATCGTCATGCATAATGAGAAGTATCATGAGCACTTTGCCTACATTCTCCTCCAGTCTGTTGTACCTGCAGTGTTCAAATTCTCAGTCAATGATGACTGCTAATGACTACTCTTGATGCTAGAATATGGCATTAAGACTTTCAACAAGGAGACATACAGTTCTAATGAAAAACCTTAGCATTCTAATGACTCAGAAGTTAGCAAACCAATGGAAAGAATTACAATAGAATTACAATAGAAAATTACAGAGAGAACAGGCAACTTACCTCTTTACACAACACCCCAGAGAATGAAAGGGGCCATATTGGAACTACTTACTAGGACTACCTATCGCTCATAAGAGAGTCAGTTGAACTTCCTAATGAGCAGGTGGAGTGAAGTAATGGACCCTTACCTAGGCAAAGACTGAGGGAAAGAGATGGTCCACCAGATATAAAAAGGCTCTCTAACCCAGATATAAGGACTAAAAGTGACATATCCCACAAAGGAAACCATGCATATAGGGGAGAAGAACTGAACCCAGAGGTGACTCCTTATTTTCCCAAAACTGCTACAAAGACTGCTAGGGTAGAGATGCTGCTCAGACAGCAGAAACATAATGATAGTCAGCCTGATATGGCTGCCAGCCCAGGGGTAGGAAAGAAAATCCACAATGAACCTTATGATCAGCCCATACCAACCTCCAGCTCTGGCATAGCAGCAGAGAGAGCTGTCAATGACAGAACAAGCCTATTAAACCAGTCACTAGATTAAGCTATGATGTTAGAAGCAAACCTGAAAATACAGTTACACATGTATCTAAGTGACAGAACAAGGGACGGCTCGTGTGAAAAGTAACTTGTACATAACTGTATGTTTTTACTACTGTATTGTGAATTATTGCATGTTTGAGTATGTTTGTTTATTAATTTGACATCATGTTAATTTGGCTTGGTTTTGTAGTATGTTCATGCTTTACCAATGTATGATATTGTTTTGCATATATATACTGTTCATAGTTTTGCATATACTACTGTTTATAGTTAAACTGTATTTTATATGTAGACTTATTGATAGTATTATTGTTGCAACTAGCCAGCTTTATTTTGTTAGTTAGCCATCCTTATTGCTTTTTTATTGATTGCTCTGTACTATGGATATGCATGTAATTTCTAAATTTACATGTATTGTATATATAGCTGTATATAGCTAGGCATGTTGTCACTATATCATCCTTCCTCTCAGGAGATGCTCTATATAGTGCCATGTCTACTGCATGAACTGTTAATGTTCATTTGTTTTATTTTACTTTCAATAGTACCAAAGGTTGGTACAAATTACCTTTGTCCTTTTAAAATATTAATGTTTGTTTTTATCTCGAGTAGTTACAGGTTTTGGACCAGCCTCAGCTGATCTCTGCAAGGGACTACAAAGAGTTTTGGCCCAGGGGAGAAATATGATTCAAGTCTCAAAGCCCACTGGCATGGTACTATCTCATTGCTGAAGATTAATCCCCCATGTCTACATATGGGGCAGGGTGGAATTGGAGAGAACTGTAGAGAAGAGACTAGTAGTTTGGGGTCTCTTTAGCCTCTTGACTTCCTTCAGGTCTCTTGAGTTTTCTTCAGGCTCTATAGTTCCTGGGGGAGCTTTTATCTATTAGCGTCCAGAAACAAGAGATATATGATGCCAATCCCACTTCAGGTTCCTGAAGAGAGAATAAGATTCTGGGAAGAAGCCAACCTGAGAGAAACTGGCGGTGTCCATCATATCCCTGTCTCTAGCTTGCTATACTAGAGACTTAAGGAAATTTCCCTTTTTGGGTGAGATCTGAGACTCTCTCTTGATGGAGCTGAGTTTCCTCCCTCCAAATGCAAAAGCTCCTTCATTGTGTACTGTCTGTAATATACTTTCCTGTGTATACTTGCTCTGATTTCTAATTTGCTACTAACTGGGATAAACAGAAGGAGAAAAAGAGGAGGGAGAGGGAGGAGAAAGAAGATGAAGAAAGAGGAGGAGAAGGAGGAGGAATCTAGGAATGGGGTGAGAAGAAGCAGTACAGGGGTGCAGAGACAAGACGGAGGACAGCAATTTGGGGTGGGAAATTATGACATTGTTGTTCTGGGCTTCCCTAAATGGAAGATTTCAGAGGAAGTCTCTTGATATCCATCCTCCACTCTCTCCAAACAGAGAGGGAGGAGACAAGAAGCAGGAGTTACTAAGCAGGCATGAGATTCAGAGTTGACGTGACCTTGTCAAATGATGAGTTTCTAGAAATCATGTGTAGGAATGCAGTCAGGAAAAAAAATGATAATTTTCCTGGGAATTTCAATTTTTGAAAACCCCTACTCAAAATCCTATTCTTAATTTCTCAGACTGCACAATCCTGTTATATAGTATGTGTTTTATAACTTTGTTTTCACAAAATTTAAAAGTTATCACGACAAAATCAGAGTCATCTATAACTACTCCATAAAAAATGAAAAAATAAAACCAATGTCTTTTCTCATAACCTGCAATCTAAAAACCCATCTGATTTCCTTGGCCTCAAGGAACACAAAACTATTTCCCTAGCAATTGTCACCTAAAGGATTTGCATCTCTATCAGACACTAAATGCATGCATAGCTCTCACCCTAAAACTAGGCTGATAACCTAGATACACCATTAATTTTTATCTCAAATACTTATTATTTTAACTCATGTATTAAAAGCCTACATAGAATATAGCAACTGTTGCTTTCTCTTTGGGAGGTAGAGAAACAAAGATTAGTAGTTCAACTGTCAATCTATGAGGAAATTCTGGGGACTGAGAAGAGAATTAATGGATAGTTTGAGAGACACCAGAGAAGACAAAGAAAAATAAAAAGAGAGACCTTTCTTGATATTATTTTAACCTTTATCTTTCAAAGAGAATGAAGAAAATTCTTGAGAAGAGAGTGTTTGTTTTTTTGCTCAGTACCTTGAGTGAATTGAATGGAGGAACTATAATTTCAGAAGTTATCTGCTCTAAAGTTTTGTCTCTTGAAAAAAAAACTTTCTTAGGAAACAAAGTTTGGTGACTTCTACTTTAGAATCTAAAGGAGGGGCGGCTAGGTGGCACAGTGAGTAGAGCATCGGCCATGGAGTCAGAAGGACCTGAAGGACCTGAGTTCAGTTCTGGCCTCAGACACTTAACGCACACACAAATTAAAACCTAGCCGTGTGACCTTGGGCAAGTTACTTAATCCCAATTGCCCTCCAAAAAGAAAAAAAAAAGAATCTAAAGGAAATTATAAAAGTTTAAAGAATGACAACTTGTGAAGTTGATTAGTTAAAATACTCAAGTTGAAAACCTCTGTTGAGATAGTCCAGCTGTGACTTTTTTCACAGCTAAAATACTGCAAATAATTTTATGAATTTATGTTATTATTAAGATATTGACATTTCAGTGACAAACAAGGAAGTATCTTAACATATTCATGGATTTTTCTAGGTCTTATGATGTTGAGAATCAATATGGTAATGACTTAAGTAGTAGGGAGAAAAGTGACCACTCCATGAAGGCTACGCGTAAGATAGGTGGAATGTTCATTACCCCCAAAATACATTGCTATCCAATCCTTAATTATGTAATAAGATCATAATTTATGGTAAAAGGAAACCCTGGTGAAAGTAGTCATTGAAGCTTTCTAAGCCTCAAAAAAAAAAAATAATAATACACTCACAGATTTACTGAGCACCTACTATGAAGTCAACACAGAAACTTTTGAAAAAAAAAAAAACAAAATGCATTGGTACAAGAGCAATTAGAATCAAAAACAAAAGAAAAAAAAAGATTATGTCTCTCTTACAAAGTATTTCAGCTTAATTTGCTTTTAGGGACTTAACCCTCATAAGCATAAATATTCTTGAATCTCAGGTTGTTGTTGTTTTTTTTTTTAATTAAGCTATTTAAAAACCCCACTGATCTCATAAGCTATTTAAATGCTAAGGTTTATGGAAATGCTGCTCAGATTTGGTCACCTTTCTTTTATTGACTGATTGACTGAGCTCCAGCAGCCCCTGATCCTACTGTCTAAAACGTAATAATATGATACTCTCTTCTTCAGAAGCTCAGGGCTATTGTGTGGCTATAATTGACTAGGGACTGACCACCAGCCAGTTAAGAAAACAAAACCAACTCAAAAGAGGATTATTCCTGCTATTATTTTGTTCTGAATACATTCAATCTGTTTATCTTTCCTGCCTGCACTGGCTAAAAAATTCACTTTCTCTGAGTCAATGCTATATAATTTATAAGACCTTTCAGAATTATTTATCTTGTTATTTTAGCTATAAATACCAAAGAAAGAGAGATGTGATGCGGCAGGGGATAGAGAGGGCAGAAAAGAGTCTTTCCCACTCCAGCAAAACTGATCATGGCTGCCAAGTGGATGAAAGCCATGGAAAGTCTCAGTTATTAGAAGATTGATGGGGAAGTGAAAGGGGAGGGGTCTGCAGAGGGTTATTATGCTAAACTGTAGTGCTCAGATGCTCATCTCAAGTGTTCATTTGAAATTTCATTGCATTTTTTAAAATAAGTTTACCTTTTTAATGGTCATCTTACAGTTTACCAAAATTAATGCTAGAAAACAATTAGAACTATTCTGGGCATCATTTTAGGGAGGACATTGGTAAAGTAAGAAGCATTCAAGAGAAGAGAAACAGCATGGAAATGGACTAAAGTCTCATGCCACATGAGGATCAGCTGAAGGAATTATCGGTATTTAGTTATGGTTCAGTTGTTATAAGCTGAGAACAGAATTTCAGAATTCAAAACCATAGAGACAGCAGAGTTTTAAGTCATAGTGAAGTCAAAGAAATTGAAGATATTATCTTAGGGAGGTAATATGATATAGGAGAAAGACCACTGGATTCAATCATAGGACTTTGGTTTGATTCCTGCTTCTGTCACATAGTAACTAGGTTACATTGAGTAAGTTAATTAATCAATCCCTAAACATTTATTGAGTACAAACTATGTATCAGGCATCAAGCTAAGCACTGTCCTAAATCACCTATCTTGGTCTCAGTTTCCCCATCTGTAAATGAAGGTTTGAATAATAGCTCCTCCTAGGTACTTCCCAGCTCCAAATCTTTGATGCTATGATTCCTCTGGGTGACTGAGATGAAATAAAAACTTAGGTCATGGGAGTTGAATAAGCTAATACATTAGAAGACCACAGTATGCAAAGGGACACTAAGGTATCTATTGAAGTATGTCCCAACCATGAGTGCAGGAGTGGAGGGAAACAAGAGGACTTCGAGTCAGATACTGAATCCCTTGAGAAAAGAGGAATAACTACCTAGATGCCATAAATGACTACAACAAGGAATCTGACCTGGGAAATATAAATAAATGGAGTGAATCTCAAAAGAGAGGTTGCTGCATGATAGTAGCAGAGATAAATTGAGAGTGGTCGGGAGAAGCAAAAATGACACCTTTGATTCCATGATTATAACCATAGATTAGATTCTAATTGACTCTAATTCTCCTCCTGACTCTCTTTCAGAGACCATGAGGGAAGGAGCACATACTCCGTGAGAGAACAGCCAGGGGTGCAGGATCCTGTAACAGCAAGAACCCTAGCATTCCCAGGATGACTGCCAGCACAGATTATTTGATTTGTTTTAGTAAAGTAAAGCAACTTTAAAGGGATAAAAAATCTTTAATTAAACATATATGTATGTTTGTATATATATGTGTGTGTGTGTGTGTGTGTGTGTGTGTGTGTATACAGAGGGAGAGAGAGAGAGAGAAAGAGTGAGAGAGAGAAAGAGAGAGAGAGAGAGAGAGAGAGAGAGAGAGAGAGAGAGAGAGAATTCACTTAGTTCAGGGGACAAAGTCAGCACCCTGAACTTCAGGCAATACAAACACAAATTACAAGTAGACAAAAAATACAGACAGAGAAAATAACACAATTCAACAGACCAAAAGACAGGGCTTCTAGCTGTCTGACCATTACATACATATATAGTTAGTTACCAGAGAGAGAAGCACCAACATCTGGGTTTTCAAAACCAGGGGGTGGGGCTCAATGGCTACCTAGAGTCTCACCTGGCCAAATTACACAACTCTTCCTATAAGTGAACCCCAAAGCAAAACCTCACCTCAGAGTATATATACCCTTCTTCAGGGTCAGACGACTTCACAACCTGTGTTACTTACTGCCTAATTACAAAGTAACAAAAGGTGTGGGCCTTCCTGAAAAACAAGCCTTCCCCCTATCAAGCCCCTCCTGTTGGGTTCTACTTGAGGTCCATTGAGGGGCAGGGAAGATCTTCAAATTCCCTAAGCCTATTAAGGGGCAGGGAAGATCTTCAAATTCACTTACCATTACAGATATTCAAAGGAAAGACAGGTTTTCCATGAGTACAAGAAGATGGAAAGAGTATGAATGGAAGAAATCTAGGTGGAATGAAAGGTTCTTAATGATGGTACAGAGTTCTAGAATACATAATGGAAGATAGAGGAAGAGTGAGGTTGGGGAAGAGGAAGACTGGGATAGATGGGAATGAGACTACAGAGAGTGGTAGCAGAGGAAGGAGGTCTTCACCTCAGCAATCATTGAATCCTAATCAGTAAGAGAGGAGGCAGGACCTTACTAATTATAGAATGAGGGATTTATTAAATGATTGAGAGTCCTATATCTAGTGTCCTATGACATAAGATGTAGTTGACAATTCTCAATCCCCAGGGAAGAAGTCAACCCAATAGGGTTGTTGTGTTAGGCATTAGTGTCTGTAAATCTCAAGTGAGAGTACCCAATGGGAAGAATGAATTTGTTCTCTATGCTAATTATTTTGCCATATATCAAGATGACACACAGAAAATACCCAGTAGATGGAGCACATACAGATTCTGGTAGGGACTTTGGTGTCCTAGATGATGTTTCAGTGCCAAGAGATCTTGTATCTGAGGCTCTGGTCCTAGGTGGATGTCTAAGTAATTAACAATAAGGCCTGAGAAGCTGATTTTGTTCAAAAGATTCAGCAAAGCAAAGTGGTGACAGTCAGACCTCTACATGTGTCAATGGATTCTGGGATGAGGAGGCTTCTAATTTAAAGAATTTTTAAAAGCCAAGGTTAAAGCCCAAATTCATATATGTCCAGTAATAGAACTATAGTGTCAGTGGTACACACACACATACACACACACACACACACACACACACACACACAGCAATGATCAATGATGGAAGGGTCCCTGGGTAATGAGAGCTCCAAAACTACAGTGACTGCTTGGGTAATGGCAGCACCATTCTTGATGTCCAGATGCTGACCTGATGAGTGACCACACTTAACCAATTTCAATCCTATCGAATGAAAGTTCTTAATGTAAATAGAAAGAACAGCATAAAAGAAACTGAGCACTGTGTAATTAAAATGATCAAGCTTGGCCCTGAAAAATAGAAAAGAAAAAAAAACATCTCCCCTACCCCCTTCTTTCTAGAAGTAGAAGGACGTGCATAAAGAATACTATGTTTTCTATCAAATTTGTTTGATTAAGTTTTATTGAACTGTTGTTTTTACTCCTCTTTTATTTATTTATTTCTTTTAATTAAACAAATGCTTTATTAACTTCTGGTTTACATCACTCATTTCCACTAGATTATGAGTTACATTTTTCCCCCATTTTTTCCCTACCCAGCACCCCAGAATAGCAGTCCCACTAGATATCCCCTCATCCAATCTGCTCTCTCCCATATCTTCTCCCATACCCCCTCGACTTTGCCATTAGGGCAAGGTGAATCTCTGAGCCCCAATGCCTGGACATCTTATGAAACATTTAATTTTAAAATTTCAGTTTTCAGATCCATTCCCTTCCTCCCTTGTCACCCACTCCCTCTGAGAAGATAAGCAATTCAGTATGTGTTGTACATGTATAGCTATGCAAAACATTACCATAGTAGATATGTTGTAAAAGACTGCTTATATTTCCCTCCCACCCGTCTCACCTCCCACCTGGTCCATTCCCTACTTTGATCCTGTCCCTCTTTGATAGTGGGTACTTCCAACCTCCCTTCCACCCAGAATGCCCTCACCAATATGTTATCTGCTCCAGTTTACTCTGCAACACCAATTCATCCAAGAAGGGAGGATGCCCAGGGCAGAGACATCACTGGATTGCCCATCCAGCAGATCTTTTCCTCTCCCCTATTCCCACCATACCCATTGTATGGCCAAAGGCAGGTTACACACATTGCTATTTTAGTGTATCCTTGATTTTATAAATATTTTACCCTTTGAGTACCTCTTACATAGTCCATCTATTCAGTTCACTAAAGGTCTTCCTCTACCTTTTGACATTATGTGGGTACTAATTAAATGCTTGGGTTTTCCAATTTTTATTCTTTGCTCTTGCTACAAGAGCCACTCTCTTTCCCAGTTGCATAAGAGGCATCTAGTTGGTACAATGGATAGAATGCTGTCCCTGGAGTCAAATGTAGCCTAAGATACTGCCTGTGTGACTGTGGGCAAGTCACTTAACCTTTGCTTCAGTTTTTTCATTTGTCAAATGGGGATCATAATAGTACCTACCTTCCAGGGTTGTTGTGAGGATCACGTGAGACACTCTGTGTAGAACACTTTGTAAACCTTTAGTGCTACATAAATGCTGGTTATTATTATTACACTGCCTGGACAATAGTGTGTATGCAGTTCTCTTGGGCAAAGCGTCGCTGCTTAATTAGCTGCAGAATATTTACTTCCACTTTGTGTCTTTTCATCATCCTTTGGGTTATTTTGGTTTTGTTAGACATTGTGGTATTCCATGGCTTGTATTAATATACCTCTGGTAACACATCCCTTTATTATGTAAGCTGTTTTTACCCGAACACACAGATATATATTCAACAAACCTCAAACTGCTGGCTTGTATTTAGTACATTATTAATATTGGAGCCTCCAACTCAAGCTTGACTTCATGTTACAATCAAATATGTAATTAAGGAACAGAAGGGACACGTTGTCTGAGTTTGGGCCAGTGTCTTCTACTCCAATATCTCCCTGTCCTGGGATTCAGAAGGTCCTAGGAATCAAGAGGCTCCTTTAAGAATCTCAAGAAGTGCTCACAGTTTGATAGCTTTTTAGTGTTCCTTGTAGGACCCTGAACTTCCCAGAATGTCCTCTAGTCAACTCACACTGAGACAAATACAGATACAAGGAATATGCTGATGGGTAAGCATTGACTGGGTAGTGCCCTTGATCTCCTCCAGACCACTTTGGCAGGGGCGGGGAGGGGGAGGGGGGTTGCGGTGCAGAATTAGGTTTGGATTGACTTGCCCTTAGCACTTGATCCACCAGAATTTCAGAGGTCCCTAATTAAGAAACAAATGTTTATTCAATATGGATTATACTATGTGCCAAGAATTTAGGTTCTGGAATGATAACATTGTTAATGTTGAGTCTTTTCAGGTGTATTTGACTCTTTGGTATTCCATTTGGGGTTTTCTTGGCAAAGATACTGGAGTGTGGTTTGCCATTTCTTTCTCCAGCCCATTTTTACAGACGAGGAACTGACACAAACAGGGGTAACTGACTTGTCCAAGGTGACACAGCTAATAAGGGTCTGAGACCAGATTTGAACTCAGGAAGAAATGTCTTCCTGACTTCAGGCACAGTGCTCTATCTAATGCACCACTAGCTGCCCAGGAATGATAACATAAAGAATTCTTATTTGTTCCAGGAAATTTTCCAAGGCCCAGATTTGTCTTAGTTTCTTAGGTGTCTACAATCAGACTGGTCCATGTAGAGAATTAACCAAATATATGTTGTAGGGTTTGTCTGTACTGAGAAGTAGTCTAGATTCCCAAGGAGATCCTTTGGTGAGCTCCTAGGTCTCCTGGGATTATGTGGATATAAATCCACATGACTATGTTGATCACAGAGGTACAATAACCTTCTGAAGTATTTCTATATATGGGGGTAGGGAGGGTGATGGAAAGGACAAGCTGATGTTTGTATTGGCCTTTAGGAGAATGACAAAAATATTACTTCCTATGGCTCCAGCTTTGAAAGTATCAGGCCTCAGGATTCCTGTCAGAGGTTGTGGAGGTAGAGATGAGAAGAGGACACTTTCTTGATATGATGATGAGTTGTGTGTTCTTAGGAATATAATGGGGGTTCTTGGACTATCTGCATGAAACTGAATGAATGCCCAATCAGTTTTGGTGCCAAGCAATCCACATAAGTGGCAATCAGCAACCTATGTTTAAAATAATCATGCCACTAACTTAACAATTAAATCCTAAATAACGAATAAGTCAAAGAATAAATCATAAAAACAATTCAGCAAAATCGGGTCTTGGGAGGGAGGGGTAATCATATTCTTGAGAATATACGTTAATAAAGAAGAGTTGATCAGTGAATTGAATATGTAGTAAATATTTAGAAATCCAATATAAACAAAATAAGCACAAAGGAAGATTTATTAAAAATTAGAGGTGAAATAGGTAATTTGTAAACAAAACATAAAAAAGATAAAACTAAAAGCTGGGTTTTTGAAAATACTAACTAAATTGATAAATCCTTAGCTAATCTGATTTAAAAGAAGACAGCAGAGAAAAATCAATAAAATAGCCAATGAGCAAAATGAAATCACAGTAAAACCCAGAATAAACATCAGAATGGATTATGCATAGTTATATGCTAACAAAATTGAGAACACAAAATAAAGGAATATCTCCAAAACTTTAACATCTTTAAATTATCAGAAGTCCAGACAGAGTTATTAAATAACCCAATCACAGAAAAGGAAATAGATCTACTTGTAAAGGAACTACTGAAAAAATAACAAAATTCTTGGCAAATTGATGGATTCATAAGAGAATTCTCTTAAACTTTTTTTAAAAAATAAATTAAACAAATGCTTTATTAACTTCTGGTTTACATCATTCATTTCCACCAGATTATTAGTTACATTTTTCTCCCATTTTTTCCCTTCCCGCCACCCCAGAATAGCAGTCCCACTAGATATCTCCTCATCCAATCTGCTCTCTCCCATATCTTCTCCCATACCCCCTTCGACTTTGCCATTAGGGCAAGGTGAATCTCTGAGCCCCAGTGCCTGGACATCTTATGAAACATTTAATTTTAAAACTTCGATTTTCAGATCCATTCCCTTTCTCCCTTGTCACCCACTCCTTCTGTGAAGATAATCAATTCAGTATGTGTTGTACATATATATCTATGCAAAACATTACCATAGTAGATATATTGTAAAAGACTGCTTATATTTCCCTCCCACCTGTCTCACCTCCCACCTGGTCCATTTCCTACTTTGATCCTGTCCCTCTTTGATAGTGGTTACTTCTAACCTCCCCTCTTCCCAGAATGCCCTCCCCTCCATCATCCCCCCTCTCATCCCCCTTTCCCCTACTCAGGAGAGTGAGTGAGGGTAAGATATTCCATTTAGTATGTATGTGGTTCTCTCCTTGAGCCAACTTCAATGAGAATATGCTTTTGCCTTTTTGCCTTCCTGTTCTTCCCTTCCCCTGAAACTACTTCCCCTTGCCTCTTCTACATGAAATAGTTTACCCTACCCTGTTTCTCTCCATCTCCTCTTGCCACTTTCCTCTCTCACCTCTTGACTTCACCCCTTAAGAATCATCCCTTCCTTGGGGCAGCTAAGTGGCGCAGGGAGCAGAGCGCCGGGCCTGGAGCCAGAAGGACCTGAGCTCAGATCTGGCCCCAGATACCCAACACACAAACAAAAACCCAGCCGTGTGACCCCGGGCAAGTCACCCAACCCCAATTGCCCTCCAAAAAAAAAATATCATCCCTTCCCATCAAATTCAACCTGTGCCCTCTATCCATGTATATCTGTGAACATATGCCATGTACCCTTCTTCAATTATTTTCATAATGAGAAAGGTTTCATCAAACACAGTTATTGTTTTTCCATGTAGGAATGTAAATAGTCCAACTTTGATAAGTTCCTTTTGATTTCTTTTCCTTGATTACCTTCTCAAGCATCTTTTGCTTCTTGTGTCTAAATGTCAAATTTTCTATTCAACTCTGGTTTTTTCATCAAGAATGCTTGAAAGTCCTCTATTCCACTGAATGACCATATTTTCCCCTGAAACAAGATACTCAGTCTTGCTGGGTAGGTGACCCTTGGGTTCATTCCCAGCTCTTTTGACCTCTGGAATATCGTATTCCATGCCCTTCGATCCCTCAGTGTAGAAGCTGCCAGGTCCTGGGCTATTCTGATTGTGTTTCCGCAATATTGAAATTGTTTCTTCCTGGCTGCTTGTAGTATTTTCTCCTTGATCTGGGAGTTCTGGAACCTGGATATAATATTCCTAGGAGTTTTCTTTTTGGGATCTTCTTCAGGAGGTGATCTGTGGATTCTTTCAACCTCTATTTCCCCCACTGGGTCTAAAACATCAGGGAAATTTTCCTTGAGAATTTCTTTAAGGATGATTTCTAGGTTCTTTCTTTGATCATGGCTTTCAGGTAGTCCAATAATTTTTAAATTCTCTCTCCTGGATCTATTTTCCAGGTCAGTGTTTTTTTCCCATGAGATATTTCACATTGCCTTCTATTCTTTCAATTACTTGGATCTGTTTAATAGTATCTTGACTTCTCATAAATTCACTGGCTTCCATTTGCTCCAGTCTAACTCTGAAGGAATGAATCTCCTCAGTGAGCTTTTGAGATTCTTTTTCCATCTGGCAAATTCGACTTTTTAAGGCATTCTTCTCCTCATTGCCTTTCTGAGCCTCTTTTGCCATTTGAGTTAGTCTATTTTTTAAGGTGTTATTTTCCTCAGTCAGGCTGTTGACTGTCATTTCATACTTTTCTTGCATCTTTTTCATTTCTCTTCCCAAATTTTCCCCCACTTCTCTTATCTGCTTCTTAAGGTCCTCTATGGCCTGTAGCCAGCTTGTATTTTCATTTGGGGCTTTTGGTGCAGGAGTTCTGACCTCACAGTCCTCCTCCATGCTTTGAGCCTCTTTGCCCCTAAAATAGGAGTCCAATGTTGAACTTTTCTGTTTATTTTGTTTCGTTTGCCTAGGCATATTGCCACTTAATTACTTGATTTTGGGGCTTGTTGCCACAGTAGGACTCTGCCACCAGACAGGGGAGCTTCCGCCCAAACGTGGGGTCTTCACAACTTCCGCCAGTTGGGTGGCCTCTGTAAAGCCTCCACCCACTCTGGCAAGTTGGATACCCACCCCAAACTTCCCCCCAGACCACAATCCAGATCCAGGCAGTTTAAAGCAAGAGCGATTAACCCCCAGACTGATTGCTGGATCTCCCTACAGTTCGCAGACCAGGAGCTAGAGCCACTACTGACACTGCAAAATGGCTTCTGTGCAGCTGTTTCTTCAGCAGCTTTTCACCCCCAGGGGAGGAAGCCACGTGTTCCCCAAATACTGGTCCCAAAGTCCGTAGGGCACTAACCTCTCACTTTGTCCTAGGCATATCTATGCTGATAATTTTGGAATCGCAACAATTGCTGGTGTTCTGGGGTCCCACCAGCCGGCTGAAGGCCCGGCCGCCCTGGGGCTAAAACCGCAGACCTGGGCTCGGCTCTGCGGGCTGCTCTGTTGGTTCCCAGCACACTGTGCTGCCTGCTCTCAGAGAGCTGTGCTGGCCACTCCCTGCAGGGCTGCTGGGCTGTCCTCAGCAAGGGGTTAGCTTCTCTGTGCTGTTCTGTGGGTGTTGTGGCTCTGGAAGCTGTTCAGAGTCCCCTTTCACATTATTTGAAATTCGTGTGGGGCAGAGCACATTGGAAGTGCTTTTTCTACTCCGCCATCTTGGCTCCGCCCCTACTCCTCTTTTTTTTTTTAATTATTACAAAGGATGGTTCACTGGGTGAACAATGTCAGGAGGGTGATACATTTGGAAATGAAGGTAATGGAAAACTTCTATCAATAAAATTTTAAAAATTAAATAATGTAAGCCTTTCAGTAGCCAGTACTACTTTGTCCTCATATGTGTATCCTTAGCACCTTAAACACGGTAGATACTGAATAATTTTGGCTAAATTACATTGTACAAAATGCTCTAGAGGACATAAGTTCATATCCCAGTTATTTTCAAATACTTCTTTAGTGACTTTGGGTAAGTCACTCTCTGGGCCTCAGCCCCTTTATCTATTAACTGAAAAGGTTGGATTAGATGACTTCCAGTCTTTCTTTCAGCTCTAAATCTATGATATTCTCCTCAAATGAAATATATATTCATGGATTAACAAAGTTGGTGTAACTTGCCCAGATCACATTGCCACTCTTTCTCAGCTGAACAAGGATCTGAATAGTTCTTCAGACTCCAAAACCAGAGTTATATTCCATAAGCAAAATACAGCTTAACAATGCCACTTTTTTGTTTTTATTTAAGTTGTGTCCAACTCTTTATAGATCCATTTGGAGTTGTCTAGGCAAAGATACTGGAATGATTTGACATTTCCTTCTCCAGCTCATTTTACAGATGAGAATACTGAAGCAACAAGGTTAAGTGACTGGTCCAGGGTCACACAGCTAGTAAATGTTTGAGCCCATATTTGAAACCAGGTCTCACTCCAAGCATGCTATCCACTGTGTCACCTAACTGCCCCAGCAATGCAACTAACCCAGACTTAACAAGAAAATAAAGAAGAGACTTCAACTTTCTCCAAGGTATAAAGAAAGCAATCCTTCAACAATCATTTTCATGTTAGTACTTGATAGAAATAGATTATGGTAGGGTACAATTGGCAGTGTTTATTTCCCATCTCTCAGAGAGAAGGGGGAAAAAACCTTTAATAGAACAGCAGACTTACAAGCATTCCTGATGAAAACACCAAACCTGAGTAAAAAATCTGAAAACACAAAACAGGAGTTTCAAGAAACTTTGAAAAGTTATTCCTCTCCAAGCTCCAGCCCTACAACCAGTAACATGGCCAAACATACCAAGAAGGTTGGAATTGTTGGTAAATATGGAAGTGTTATGGTGCATCCCTCAGAAAAATGTTAGAAAATTGGGGCAGCTAGGTGGAGCAGTGAATAGAGCACTGGCCCTAGAGTCAGAAGGACCTGAGTTCAAATTCGACCTCAGACACAACACAAAAAACTAGCCAAGTGAACTTGGGCAAGTCACTTAATACCAATTGCCCTCCAAAAAAAATGGTAGAAAATTGAAATTAGCCAGCATACCAAATATATCTGCTCCTTCTGTAGCAAGACCAAAATGAAGAGACGGGCTGTGGGTACCTTTCGTTGTGAATCCTGAATCAAAACAGTAGTTGGTGGTGCATAGACCTACAATACCAGCCACAGTAAAATCTGCCCTCAAAAGACAGAAGGAATTTAAAGATCAGTTAAATCTTATCAAATATCTGTAGCCCATAGTTCAACTATAAATGGGTTAATTTATGGAATAAAATTTTTAAAAAAGAAAGAATGAAACCTTGACAAGTAAATACAGAAAAATCCTCTCTAGCTCCAGAGATAGAATTGATGGAGTCTGAATGTAGATGGAAGCATACTTTTTTTAAACTCTATTTATTCTTGGTGGATATTTTTTGGTCTGTGTTTTCTTTCACAATATAAATAATATGGAAATTGCATGACTGCACATGCAGTTATGACCTATATCAAACTGCTTCCCTTCTCAATGAGGGAGGAGAGGAGGGGAAGAATTTGGAACTCAAAGTTAAAAAAAAGCAAACACTAAAAAAATTTACGTGTAATTGAAAAAAACAATAAATAAATTATTTTTAAAAGTAAACAAAATACATCAGAGCAATTGGGAGGGAGGAGTTAAGATGATGATTGAATGCTTACATTTCAATAGAAGGGAAAGAGATGAGTAACCTTTCAGAATGTTGGTGTTATCCAAGGTCACAGAGGGAGGTAGGACTATGGTATAATAGTTTTATTCTGTTTGGTTTAAGAATGGAAAGAAAATAGAACAAAAGGAATACATTAATGAAGAAATGGAGGAGAAGAAGGATAAACAATGTATTATTTCATATATAGATGGAATTTGAGTTAGACCAATGAACATAAAAGAAGTTGCTATGAGACTCTTTTCTTATTGGTAGAGACAAATGCCCTGCCCTGCATGAGGAACAGGGCAGAATCAGTGAAAGATGAGACAGTTCCAGCCTTTAGCACCTGCCCTTCAGTACTCTTCAAGCTTTTGAAGGGCTTCAGGAACTTCTGGCTTCCAAGTCTAAGACAGAAGATAGAAGAGGTTGACCCCACTTCTGGTTGCTGAAGGAAAATACTTTGGGATGACAAGGGAGTAGTGGGTAGTCTCCATTATGTCCCTATTCCCAGCTTGCTACTCTGGAGACTGTGGGGAGTTTCCCCTTGGCTGAAATCCAGGACCCTCTCTCTTGATTGAGTTGAGTTACCTCGCTCCCAACTGGAGAGCTTCTTCACTCTCTATTGTCTGATATGTGTTTTCCTATGTATGCCTTCTCTAGTTTCTGTTTTACTATGATTCTGGTATTTGGTGGGAAAGGGATCAAATCTTGGGTATAGGGCTTAGGATCCTCCTTCCCCCTCAAAATTGACTAAGCAATCAGAAGTTACATGGAAACCACTTATATCTTCTAGATTAACAATATTTAAGGGATTTGGTGGATATACTTTTAACCCACCCGCCCCCCTCTCTTTGAAGAGGGCAGAGTGATGCCCTCTGTCCCCAGCTCCTGCTTCCCCTCTAGGCAAGAATGAAAGTCTCTCTGGAATAAAAGTAGGAGAAAAAGAACAAGCTAGTGTCTTATGCCACCCTTGAAGTCACACAACAAAAGCCTTTGCCACATGTGGAGCCTCACTATATATGCAGAAATCCACGAGAGAAGAAAGGTTGGAGACAAGTACACATATACATACACACACACACACACACACACACACGTACACATGCATTTGACCCATGGAAACATTAAAGAAGATGCAAACAGGCAAAGAGACAGTTTAAAAGAGGATGAGGCATAGGAAAATAGAAAGGAGAATACAGTCAGGGAAGGAAAAGTCACACAAAGACCAAATTTTAACTTTAGTGGACTTATCATAAAGAGGGAATTCAGAAGAGAGACAAATAAATTATAAGAGGAAATCTTAGAGGCCTTTCAAATAATATGAAAAAGAAAATTCAGATGTCCATTGTCACCACTATTTGATATAGTTCTAGAAATAATTTGGTGTTGAGTCATTTCAATCATGTCAAACTCTTCATGGCCCTATTTGGGGTTTTCTTAGCAAAGATACAGAAGTGGTTTGTCATTTCCTTCTCTGGATCACTTTGCAAATGAAGAAACTGAGGCAAACAGGATTAAGTGACTTGTCCAGGGTTACACAGCTAGTAATTATGTGGGGCTGATTTGAACTCATGTCTTCCTGGATCCAGGTCCAGTGTTCTATCCACCACACCATGAAGTTGCCCCTAGAAATACTAGCTATAGCAATAAGAAAATAAAATGAAACTGGGGGGAAAAGGACAAAAAGGAAATAAAATTTCTGGATTTTTTTAGGTGATGATGCTTAACTTATAGAACCCTAAAGACTCAACTAAAATGAACTGAAATATTAATAATATCAGTAAAGTAGCAGGATATAAAACAAACTCATAAAAATCTTTAGCTTTTCTGTATATCACCAATAAAAACTAGCAAAAAGATACAGGAAGAGAAGTTCTAGTTAAAATAACTAAAGAATACATAAAGCATCTAGGAATCTACCTACCAAGGCACACACAGAATTGATGTGAACATAATCATAAAAAATCTCTTTACAGAAATAAAAGCATCTAAATAATTACTGAAATATTAACTGATGATGTTTGGGACATGACAACATAATAAAAATACTTCTTCAATTTACATATTACCAGTGCCATGCTGGTCAAATTACCAAAGATTTATTTTACAGAACTTGCAAAAAATAATTAAAAATTCATCTGGAGGAACAAAAGGTCAAGAATTTTAAGTAAAATAATGATTAGGAAGGGAGCTTGATGGTAATAGGACTCCATCTATACTGTAAAGTGATGATCATCAAAACCACTAAATACAGGTGAAAATAGGAAACTGACCAAGGGAAAAAGTTGGGTACATAAGCTACAAAAGGAAGAAAATATAGTGGTATATTATGCAAAATAAATGAGTAAATAAAGTAGCTAATGCTTATATAGCATTTATTATATACCAGGCACTATTTTAAGTACTTTACAATTATTATCTCATTTGATTCTCACAACAACCCCAGGAGGTAGGTGCTATTATCGTTGCCATTTTATAGATGTAGAAACTGAGACAAATACAGGTTAAGTAATTTGCCCAGAGTCACGCAGAAAGTGTCTAAGGTTAGATTTAAAATCAGGCCGTCCTGACTCGAGACCCAGTATTATACCCATCATGCCACCTCATTGCCAAGGGAAGCAATCCAAGTTATCAATAACCACATGAAAATTTACCACAAATTACTCATAAAATGCAAATTTAAAAACTGACTTTCCTTCCACTTTGCAACCAGAACTGCCAAAGCCAACCCCCTAAAAAAGAAAATGTCAGGTGTTGGAAGAGATAGAGCTATGAAGTAGCTCATTCCAGAAAGTGATCTGGAACTATGCAGAAAAATGTCAATATGCACACACTTTGACCTATTAATACTATTCTTGGGCTACCTAAGAGAAATTTTTGAAAGACGGAAAGCAACCATACATACAATAATATTTCTTGCAGTATTTTTGTAGTAGAAAAGTATTGACAATAAAGTAGGTTCACATCTGTTGGGGGAAAACCTGGATAAATTATGATATTATAATGTATGGTAGATAATGGAATATTATTGAACCATAAAGAAAAAGCAAATGGAATTCAGAGAAACTTGAGAAAACTTGTAAGAAATAATTCAAAATAAAATGAATAGAATCAGGAAAACAATTTATACAATGACTATAGCATTGAAAAGGAAAACAATTAAAGAATTCTTATCATTGTCAGGTCTATCCACAATTCCAAAATGCCAACGATAAATCATGCTTTTCACTGCCTGACGCAGTTCCTAGAATACAGATGAAGGTTAATGTGTGTTGATTTCATTTGGACAAGAAGTACAGAATGAGGCATAGACTATCAGATATAACTAATTCATAAATGTGTTTTGTGTGACTATATTTATTTCCTAAAAGAGAGAGATTGAGAAGGATGGAAGGGATGGGTAGTAGTAGGAATATTTTAAATGAAAAAAAAATCAATAGCTCATTAAGAAAATAAGCAATAAAACTGCATAAATAAGTTCAGAATAAGATACAGAGAAGTAGATGGATGAACCACCATCTAAAATTTCAAATAAAGAAAAAAAATAGCTGTACAAAGTAGAGAGTCATTACCCTTTTTTTAACAGGGATCTTTTTCTGTTCTTTGTATTGGGAAATAATATTTGTCAGTGTCTGTCAAGTTAATAATAAAAAAATTCAATAAAAATGAATGAAGCATTTAATGTTAATATAATTATTATAAGCAAATTTATGTTGCTTGGCAAAAGTAATACAAAATTTTCTCTTGCCGGCTATGGACAGTAGTTGAAGAAGCAGGGACACTGGATTTATCACAGTGACTAAGCAGGTGAGATTTCTAATACAACAGGGAAGGTAGAGGTCAGGCTCCAATAAGTAAAATATATTAGCCAAAGAGGCCCCTTTATGAGAGATGTGTGCTAATTAATTCAAGCACTGGTTGAAAACACTTTCATTTTCTTAATGAGAAACAATAAGACAAAAGACCCAGACAGGATTAAAATTAAAATGCTATTAACATATAAATATAAATATTTAGGTTAATAAATTTATAAAACAGAAAAATATAAATATTAAGTAAATATAAAGTGCTTTTTAAAAAAGCTATGCAAATTATTGAACACTTTTGTCACCAGAGGGATGGTAGTAAGAATAACAATTATAGGATTAGTAGGTTTCATACTAGTTGATCTTTTAAGAGCAAGCACTATACAATTATTTCCCCCACCCCAATACAACACAAACATCACTATCATGCTGGATTTGACTCAATATCTAAAAAGGGTCATATGGTACATGGAGAAATGATCATTTTCCATGGTGCCTAATGAATTCATAGGGATCCATAATTAAAGGGGTTACTAACTAATGTTAATCCCCTCAGAAATATTCTTTAGCTAATTTCTGCTAAGAAACCATAGGATTAAATGCCTATACTCTAAGTCTCTCTGCTACTTATTGTGCCAGTCTCCTCAGAGAGATTTAAGCATTTTGAAGAGTTCTGAAGCTGCTGTCATCTTAATCTGACATGCACAGATTAGGCACAAAGAGAGCAAACCATTATAATTTTTAAGTGGTATGATATCAGATCCTCCTCTAGGAAATGGCAGGAAAGGGTTTAAAGAAGGCAATTGGCAAATGACCCAATGAATCAGATGGTTGGTAAACAAGAGAGTTTTGCTATATTCTCATATCTGTAAATCACAAAATAACTGACTTCTGATATATGATACAAAGAATAAGCATGTCATGCCATAAGAGAAAAATTATCACACTAAATCACAGATTTGGGGAACTAGAAGAGACATCAGAAGCTACATAGCCCAACTCATTCAAAAAAGGAATCTTCACCCTATATACCTAGCCTGTGGTCATTCCTCCACTTCTGGAAGACATCCAATGATGAGGAATCCACTTTCTCCCATGACAGCCCTTTCCACTTTTAGGCACCTCTGAACATTAGGAAGTTGTGTTTTGTTTTGCTCCCCTGACATCAAGCCTAAATTGACCTCTTTGTAACTTTAACCCCATTACTCCTGATTCTGTGCCATGAAACCAAACAGAACTAGATAAAGCAATCAGTGTTTTATACTAGAATGCTTAAAACACTTTAAGTAAATTTTATCCCCACTTATGACTTCTTTTCTCCAGGCTAAACTATTCTTAGTTCCTTCAATCTAGAAGGAACACAATTCCTTTGAGCATAGTATTTAATAGACATCAAATCACAAAATCTCCAAAAATGTGCAGCTACATACATGTCCTACATGTAATTAATAAATTATAATAAGAAATTATCATGCCTATCATTAATTTGTTATGATTAAATAAAATATTTTCATGTTTATTATTAGTTTACATCATTCATTTACACAAGATTTTGAGTTACAAATTTTCTCCCTGTCTTTCCCCTACCCACCACCCCAAAACAGTGATCTCACTGTATACCTCCTCCCTGACTCTGCTCTCTCCTATATACTCAACCATACCCCCTCCAACATTCTGGTAGGACAAGATGGATCTTCATCCCCCAGTGCCTGTACATTTTATTTCCCAGTTACACGCAAATAATAATAATGATAATATATAAATATTTTTAATTTATTTATTTAAAAAATGCTTTATTAACTTCCGCCAGATTTTGAGTTACAATTTTCCCCCATTTTTCCCCTACCCACCACCCCAGAATAGCAGTCCCACAAGATATCCCCTCATCCAATCTGCTCTCTCCCATATCTTCTCCCATACCCCTTTCGACTTTACCATTAGGGCAAGGTGAATTTCTGTGTCCCAATGCCTGCACATCTTATCTCCCAATTATAGGCAAAAGAGTATTAATAATAGTATTTATATATATATATATATATATATATATATATATTTGAAGCATTTAATTTTAAAACTTCAAATTTCAGATCCATTCTGTTCCTCCCTTGTCACCCACTCCCTCTGGGAAGATAAGCAATTCACTGTGTGTTGTACATGTATAGTTATGCAAAACATTACCATAGTAGATATATAGTAAAAGATTGCTTATATTTCCCTCCCACCCATCCCACCTGGTCCATTCCCTACTTTGATGCTGACTCTCTTCAAAAGTGGGTACTTCCAAACTCCCCTCTCCAAATGCCCTCCTCTCCATCACCCCCTCTCTCATCCCCCTCCCCCTACTCTCCTGCAGGGTAAGATATCCCATTTAGTATGTATGTCATTCTCTCCCTGAGCCAAATTCAATGAGAATATGGTTTTGCCTTTTTGCCTTCCTGTTCTTCCCCTCCCCTGCAACCACTTCCCCTTGCTTCTTCTACATGAGATAGTTCACCCTACCCTTTCTCTTCCCATCTCCTCTTGCCACTTTATTCTCTCTCCTCTTAACTTCACCCCTTAAGCATCATCCCTTCTCACCAAATTCAACCCGTGCCCTCTACCCATGTATACCTGTAAACATATATACACACATTCACATATGTATTCGTATGCCCATATACCCTTCTTCAATTATTTTCATACTGAGAAAGGTTTCATCAATCACAGTTATTGTTTTTCCATGTAGGAAGGTAAGTAGTTCAACTTTAATAAGTTCCTTTTGATTTCTTCTCCTTGATTACCTTCTCAAGCATCTCTTGCTTCTTGTGTCTAAATGTCAAATTTTCTATTCAACTCTGGTTTTTTCCTCAAGAATGCTTGAAAGTCCTCTATTCCCCTGAATGACCACATTTCCCCCTGAAATAAAATACTCAGTTTTGCTGGGTAGGTGATTCTTGGTTTTAACTCCAGCTCTTTTGACCTCTGGAATATCATATTCCATGTCTTTCAATCCCTCAGTGTAGAACTTGCCAGGTCCTGTGCTATTCTGATTGTGTTTCCAGAATATTGAAATTGTTTCTTCCTGGCTGCTTGTAGTATTTTCTCCTTGACCTGGGAATTCTGGAACCTGGCTATAATATTCCTAGGAGTTTTCTTTTTGGGATCTTTTTCAGGAGGTGATCTGTGGATTCTTTCAACCTCTATTTCCCCCTCTGGGTCTAAAACATCAGGGCAATTTTCCTTGAGAATTTCTTGAAGGATGCTTTCTAGGTTTTTTCTTTGATCATGGCTTTCAGGTAGTCCAATAATTTTTAAATTCTCTCTCCTGGATCTATTTTCCAGGTCAGTGGTTTTTTCACATGAGATTTTTCACATTGCCTTCTATTCTTTCAATTACTTGGATCTGTTTAACAGCATCTTGATTTCTCATAAAGTCACTAGCTTCCATTTGCTCCAGTCTAACTCTGAAGGAATGAATCTCCTCGGTGAGCTTTTGAGATTCTTTTTCCATCTGGCAAATTCAGCTTTTTAAGGCATTCTTCTCCTCATTGCCCTTTTGAGCTTCCTTTGCCATTTGAGTCTATTCTTAGTCTATTTTAGTCTATTTTTAAGGTGTTATTTTCCTCAATCAGGCTGTTGACTCTCATTTCATACTTTTCCTGCATCCTTCTCATTTCTCTTCCTAATTTTTCCTCCACTTCTCTTATTTGGTTTTTAAAATCCTTCTTAAGGTCCTCTGTGGCCTGTAACCCACTCATATTTTCATTTGGGGCTTTTGGTGCAGGAGTTCTGACCTCACAGTCTTCCTCATGTTCCATGCTTTGATCCTCTTGGCCCCCAAAATAGGAGTCTAAGGTTGCATTTTTCTGTTTATTTTGTTTCCTTTGTCTAGGCATGTTGCCACTTAATTACTTGATTTTGGGGCTTGTTGTCACAGTAGGACTATGCCAACAGACAGGAGAGCGTCCATCCCAAATGTTAGGGTCTTCACAACTTCCTGAGGTATTAGTTGGGTGGCCTCTGTGGAGCCTCCACACACTCTGGCAAGCTGGATACCCACCCCAGACCTCCCCCCCAGACCACAATCCAGATCCAGGGAGGTTAAAGCAAGAGTGATTACCCCCTAAGACTGATCGCTGGATCTCCCTACAGTTCGCAGACCAGGAGCTACAGCCACTACTGACACTGCAAAATGGCTTCTGTGCAGCTGTTTCTTCATCAGCTTTTCACCCCCAGGGGAGGAAGCCACGTGTTCCCCAAATACTGGTCCCAAAATCCATAGGGCACTAACCTCTCACTTTATGCTAGGCATATCTGTGTTGATAATTCTGGAATTGCCACAGCTGCTGGTGTTCTGGGCTCCCACCAGCCTGCTGCTGTCCCGGCTGCCCTGGGGCTAAAACCGCTACTCACACAGGTCTGGGCTCAGCTCCCTGAGCCTTGCCCTGCCTGCTCTCAAAGTGCTGTGCTGGCCACTCCCTGCAGGGCTGCTGGGCTGTCCTCAGCGGGAGGTTAGCTTCTCTGTGTCATTCTGTGGGTGCTGGAGCTCCAGAAGTTGTTCAGAGTCCCCTTTTACATGGTTTGGAAGTGGTGTGAAGGAGAGCACCTTAGAAGTGCTGTTTCTACTCCGCTATTTTGGCTCCACCCCCCAATAATATATTTTTAAACATTTGATTTTTTTAAATTTTTAAAAACTTTGAATTCCAGATTCTTTCCATTCTTCCCTCATCACCCACCTTTACTGGGAAGATAAGCAATTAAATATAGGATGTACACGTGCAGCTGTGCAAAACATTTCCATAGTGGATATATTGTGAAAGATTGACTATATTTCCCTCCATCCTATCCCACCTCCCACTCATTCTGTTCTCTACTTTGACCATGTCCCTTTTCAAAAATGTGTGCTTCTAACTATCCTCCCCCCTAACTTGCCCTCTCCTCCATCATCCCCCCTCTCATCCTTTTCCCTCTTACTCTCCTATAGGGTGAGATACACTATTTAATGTGTATTTCATTACCTCCCTAAGACAAATTCAATAAGAGTAAGGTTGACTCATTCCCTTTTGCCTCCCTGTTTTTCCCCTCCATTGTAAGTTTTCCTTTGCCTCTTCCATATGAGATAATTTACCCCATTCTGTCTCTCCCCATCTCCTCTCATTATATTCCTCTCTTACCTCTCAATTTCATCTTTTAAGGCTTATCCCTTCCTATTCAATTGATCCCGTGCCCTCTGTCTATGTATACCTGTACACATATATACACACACTCATATATGTATTCATATGCCCATATACCCTCCTATATAGACATATATAAGAATATGTATATATGTGTGTGTGTGTTTGTATATATATATATATATACATATATATATATATATATGTATATATATATATGTAGGTAGGTACACACACACACATTTATATTCCCTTCAAATATCCTCATACTAAGAAAAGTTTCATCAGTTACAATTATCGTTTTTCCATGCAGGAATGTAAATAGTTCCACTTTGATAAGTTCCTTATTATTTCTTTTCCCTATTTACCTTCTCATGCTTCTCTGGCTTCTTGTATCTAAATTTCAAATTTTCTATTCAACTCTGCTTTTTTCATCAAGAAAGCTTGAAAGTCCTCTATTTCATCGAATGACCATATTTTCCCCTGAAACATCATAATCAGTTTTGCTGAGTAGATGATTCTTGGGATTAATCCCAGCTCCTTTGAGCCCTGGAATATCATATTCTAAGCCTTTCAGTCCCTTAATGTAGAAGCTGCTAGATCTTGTACTATCCTGATTGTGTTTCCACAATATTGAAATTGTTTCTTCTTGGCTGCTTGTAATATTTTTTCCTTGATCTGGGAACTCTGGAACCTGCCTATAATATTCCTAGGAGTTTTCTTTTTAGGATCTTTTTCAAGAGGTGATTGGTGGATTCTCTAGCTCTAAAACATGAGGGAAATTTTCCTTGTGAATATCTTGAAGGATGATCAATAGGTTCTTTTGTTGATCATGACTTTCAGGTAGCGCAATAATTTTTAGATTATTCCTCCTGGATTTATTTTCCAGGTCAGTGGTTTTTTCAATGAGATATTTCACATTACCTTCTATTTTTTTTTTCATTTGTTTGGATCTATTTAATAATATCTTGATTTCTCATAAAGTAATTAGCTTCCATTTGCTCCAACCTAATTCTGAAGGAATTATTCTCTTTAGTAAGCTTATGAGATTCTTTTTCCATCTGGTAAATTTGGCTTTTTAAGGCATTCTTCTCCTCATTGCCTTTTTGAGCCTCTTTTGCCATTTGAGTTAGTTTATTTTTTAAGATGTTATTTTCTTCAGTCAAGTTATTGACTCTTATTTCATGATTTTCTTGCATCATTCTCATTTCTTTTCCCAATTTTTCCTCCACTTCTCTTATTTCATTTTCAAAATCCTCCTTAAGCTCCTCTATGGCCTGTAACCAGTTTATATTTTTCTTGGAAGCTTCATTGTCTTCCTGCCATTCCATACTTTCATCCTTTTTGTCCCCCAAAAAGGAATCCAAAGTTGGATTGCTGTGCTTGCTTTGCTTCCTTTGCTTGCTCATGTTGCCACTCAATTACTTGACTTTTGAGCTTTTTGCCATAGTAGAACTCTGCTACCAGAGAGGGAAGCTTTGTCCCAAATCTCTGGGGCTTTCTCAGCTGCTGTAGCTATTAGTTGGCTGCCCTCTCTGAAGTCTCCACAAGCTCTGGCAAAATGTTCACACACCCTAGGACCTCTACCCTAGACAGTGAGCCAGATCCAAGCAGATTAAAGCAAGAGCAATTACGCCTCAGAATGATCACTTGGTCCCCCTTCAATCTGTAGGCCAAGAACTCTGAAACAGCCACATGGCAGCAGCTACATGGCCACTGCACCTCAGTTGCTTCTCCCTCCACTGGCAGAGGTTGGACCTCACTCTTGATCCCCCTTTTCCCAGAGTCCACATTAAACTTTTATTTTGCCTTTGGCACTTATGGGGTGATAATTCTGGAAACTGCCACAGCTGCTGGTGATCCACCCTCCCAAAGTCCCTTTAGCCACTGCCGGTTGGCCTGCCCTGAGGCTAAAACCATGGGTTCATGCAGGACTGGGCTCTGCTACCAGCACTGTGATGGACCCTTTCTATCCACATTCCAGGCTGCCTTCAGCAGGAGATTTGTTTCTCTCTGTCATTTCGTGGGTTCTGTAGCTCTAAAGTTTGTTTAGAGTCATATTTTATAGGTATTTGAGGTGGTTATGTAGGGAACTCAAGGAGTTTCCCTGTTTCTATGCCGTCATCTCAGCTCCACCATGATTAAACAAAATAAATTATTTCTATGCATGAATTCCCCAAGTGTAATTTGAACTATAACATACAAATTTATCTCACTATAAACATATAACTAATTACTGACATGGGACATGGAATTCAAGGAATAACAAGAAAGTCTACAAACTTCCTATGATACTACTCTCTAATTAAAACATCGCCTCTTCTCTGAAAACTTTCCTAATTACTCTAATTCACATTAATGCACCCCATTCCAGCATTTGTCTTCTTTTCATCTCCCCAAGGAATCATATTTTGTCACAAGTTATACTACACATTATTCTTACACATATATGTATACATTTCCTTAATATGTACAAATCTTCTTTGGCCAGTTAGGATGCTAAGCTCCTTGTGTACAATGGTCATATTGTAGTTTGTTTTATATCCCTAGGTTCCCTTTTATGGTTCTAGACATAGAAGTTGTTCAGGAAAAGTTGGAAAGAATGTGGGTACTTCGCTTTGCTAAAGTTCCTAGTTTTAAAGCTTAAAAAGAAATTATAACATAAATCTTCAAAACTACAAAAAAAAAATCTTCCCAATCAATCAAAATCTAAATAGGATGACTAGCACTAGAATTCTAATATTATGTGAGACCATTTTACTTGTCACTCATAATTTTTGAAAATGGTGTGGAGACAATAGGAATCTAATGTTCACATATAGCTAACTGAGAATAACATTCTTAGCAGCACAAAGTTCAGGGTCTCCTTTATTAACATGATCTCAAATTGGAAAAATAAATTTCTGCATATTTGAAAGCCTGTTCAGTTTGAAACAATTTCAGAATTTCAGGACTGGGAAGAAGAGGAGGGTCATTTTTAATAACATTTTTATAGACTGTCCTCAGCTCCCACTATTTTTGGTACTCTGTTAGGCATGACAATGGATGTAATCAACCCAAAGATGAAAATGTTCTAACTTTGTCTCCCTCTTTCTCTTATTCTCCTTGTACTAGGCTTTGAAAAGAAATCCATCTCAAATCTATGAAGCCAAACTGGGCTTAGATTGTTATCAATAGTCATACATTATAATCTTTTTTATAAAAATAATCATGAATGTCATATGTTTAGAGTTATTAAGGATTATATTTCTATATAGAATCATTAGTGATAGATTTGTATTCTGCTATCTAAGGATTCCCTTGGTAGTCTATGTGCTTGAGAGCTCATTGGTATGTTCATTACTGAGCTAAGAATTTCTCTTCAATCTACATTCTGATGATCCCCATTAAATACTCGTCCTTCTCTAGAACAAAACTATATATGTTGCTGTTTTGTATCATTAGCTTTACAGACATGCTAAGACCAAAGCCAAAAGGTCCTAGGAATCCTGGTACCCTGACATATTTAGGGGAGCATAGATTGAAAAGCTGATACAAGTTGACAATTCCACTACTTCAACCTCCCAGTACAATGGTTCTTAACACAACTTTCTTTCAAAAAGCATATATTTCATATGTTGCCATAGTGAAAATTTGCTCCATACAAAAGAAAAGGATTATTTTGTAAGTGAGGAGGCATCTCTACAGTTTTTGTTCTAAATTCTAATATATAAGTAAATAAATTTATCAAAGTTAACTTTGTATGCATTTAGAAAGTAGCTTTGCTTATTTATAAAGGCAAGGGGTTATTACTAAGAGCCAATGTGGATTAATTAAAGAACAAGTCATACCAGATTAACCTCATTTGCTTTTCTGACAGGGTTACTAGACTGGGAAATGAAGTGGATATAGTACAAGTGAATTTAAGCTGGGCAGTTAATGAAATCTTTTACTATAACTTTAAGTACAATATAAAGATATGATAATATAGTCAGATAGGTCTCCAACTAGTTAAGTGACTGAATCCAAAGAGTAATATATTTGTACCACTGGTCAGGATGATATGTAGTGGGACATAATAAAGTTGGCCCGTGGTCTTGGGTTATATAATAATATAAGCAGATGGGTCTCCAACTGGTGAAGTGACTAGACCCAAAGATGTTTTAAAGTCATTACATAGGGACTAATTTAACTGAATATAATAAAACTTGTCCTTGGTCAAGGTCAATATTCTACCCATTATTTGAATGAAAACATGTTGTTATATAGGCATTTTTCACTTGGGTCTGACTCTTCATGACCCTATTTGGGGTATTCTTGGCAGAGATACTGGAGTGGTTTTACATTTCTTTCTCCAGCTTATTTTACAGATGAGGGAATTGAGGCAAACATGATTAAGCACTTGCCAGGGTCACAAAGCTAGTAAGTATGAACTCCGGAAGATGAGTCTTTTTGACTCCAGGCTATGCACTCTGTCCACTGTGTCACCCAGCTGCCCCTGAATGAAGGAATAGATTATCATTTATACTAGAGATGCCACGAGACTAAGAAGGTTAGCAGGAACATCAGATAACAGACTCCAGCTCCAAAAAGATAACAATACAGTGGAGTTAGAGATTGAAGTTTGTTTGATATTGCAGAGATCTGTGATCTCAATGAAAGAGCCATTCCTTCTGATAAAGAAGATCACAACCAAACTATGTCTGATCATTTTATCCAAGTCCCATCTATGACCTCCAGTTTCTAAAGAAGAATGTGTTATGAATTGTCTTCAGTTCCCACATTGTTCCTGATAGTATTAGAGTTAGTAGGTGATATTTATAGCTAACACCCCAATACCTCTCACCATATCATAGTAAATAGTTGACACATTCTGGTTGTTTGAGGAGTAAGGTAACAGAAGAACCTAAATCTTCCTCATTTAACTTTTGCCAGTACAGAAATATTCCATGGGTCACAAAATTAAAAGGTAGTTTTCAGTCACAGAAGAGGGACAAGACTCTTGATGTAATGCTGAGACCTCAAAGGAAAGGATTATGTCTCTATTCACTTAATGGGAAGAAGGTGGAGATGCCAGGCTCCCTTCAGCCCAAAATTATTTACTTCTGCTAACCAAACTTCCAATGTAAACAGGTGCTATATCACTTCCTAGTAAAAGGACCTAAATGAAGACACAAAATTAATCATGGGACCTGGTTTGACCTGAAGTAGTAGGCAAGATTTTTGGAGCTTTTTTTCTCAGCCATCAAACTTGTGACTGTCTTACGATGCAGCAGGGAATTCCTACTATCTCCTACTTCTTTTCCAATCATAGATGTGTCTCATAACACTCTAAATGTAATATCTTTATTTTTTTTTTGCTTTTATGGAGGGGAGAAGGCAGGGCAGTTGGGGTTAAGTGACTTGCACAAGGTCACACGGCTAGTTTTTCTGTTAAGTGTCTGAGGCTGGATTTGAACTCAGATCCCCCTAACTCCAGGGCCAGTGCTCTATTCACTGTGGCACCTAGCCATCCTTAATGACATTTCTTTTGCCCAATTCTTGATTAGTAATATGTTTTCAGTCTCCTCATTCCATCCATATGCCTTTCCATTGGCGCTAGGGTAATACTGAATTTAAATCTTTCCAAGACATTAATGTGCTATGATTCATAGCCATTGAGAAGTCACAAAAAATAAACAGGGACACAAAAGATTCAGGTTTCTGTGAGCCTCAGGAGTTGTCTGAGGTTGGGAGAACATAGTTGGTTGAAGAAAAACCTTTGTTTCAAGAAAAAACTTGCTGTGAATCAAATCAGACACAATTTCCAAAATACAAGGTAGCTTCCTCCCTTCTTCCTGCTCATTTATTAGCCCAAGACACTGTTCATGCACAGAATCATTCAAAGACATGGGTACTGATAGACTGACTCTATGAACTACTCATCTTACTTCCTATCATAATCTGGAAAACAAACATTCTTCCTCCACTTGGTTTTACCTTTGGGGATAGTTTGATCAGGATCTTTGGAAGACTACAGATCTCAGTTAGCAGACCACCAGCTTCTAGGACTTTAATGAAATCAGAACAATGTCATCTGCAGATAGGAGCACTAGAAAACTTTACCAACTGTGAAGAAATACTCTTCCATTTGAAAGCTATACATGACATCATCTTCCACAACAGTGGCAAATATCTCTTGTTAATGTCTGTTATAAATTCTAGAGAATTCCAGAACAAAATGATCTCTATTGTCACACCAAAAATCTTGTATGGCTTTGAAACAGAGCTTGGAGACACTTTGTTGTAAAAATAAATAAATAAAGTGGTATTTTATTTTATCAAATATATTTTTTATTAAGGCAACAAACAACCATTATGAGAAATTGCCCAAAAGCAGGGACTCTTCAGTGTTTTGTTTCATGGCCATATATTTTGATACTAGAGAAAATTATTGATTCCTTCTTAGACTTTTAAATACCCATGAATGAATGAAATAATGAAAATCAAGATCTATTTTTCCCAATCCAAGTTAACATACCCCATGAAATCTATTCATGGATATCTTGAAAAATCCATGGATTCAAGTCAAAGACTTCTTTATACCTTTCAGTAAATTTTATGACTGAAAAAATGTGATCTGCCAAAGAAAGTAATTTCTGCCTGTGTCATTCTTCTATCTTCACCAGTGAACCTTCAATGCATGTGTATATTAGTCTCAAATTTCTTTTAAAGATGGGAAACCAGTGTGGTATATGAATCCAATGAAATACTATTGTGCTATAAGAAATGATGAGCAGGCAGATTTCAGAAAAACCTGGAAAGACTTATACGGACTGATGCTGAGTAAACTGAGGAGAACCAGGAAAACATTGTACATAGTAGTGGCAACAATATTTGATGGTTAACTATGATAGATTTAGCTCTTCCCAGCAATACAATGATCCAAGAAAATTCCAAAAAACTCAAGATGGAAAATGCTGTCCACATCCAGAGAAAGAACTATGGAGTCTGAAGACAGATAGAGGCATATTCTCTTCACTTTCTTTTTTCTTGTGTTTCTTGTGGTTCTCCACTTTTGTTCTATTTCTTCTTTCACAATGTGGCTAATGTGGAAATATGTTTAACATGACTGTGCATGTATAACCTTTATCAGACCACTTGCTCTCTTGGGAAGGGAGGAGGAGGGAAGAAGCTAGGGAGAAAAAAATTAAAACTCAAAATTTTACAAAAAATGAATGTTAAAAACTATCATTACATGTCATTGGGAAAATGTGATTAAGAAAAAGATGACAAACTAGACATTTAGAACTAATTATTAATAATTACTCAGCTATTGTTATTAGTGGTAGTAGGGTGTGGTATGGGGTGTGTGTATGTGTGTGTGTATTTGGGGGGAAGAACAGTTTAGGTCATTTTTCCAAGTTGTTAATATCCTACCTTTGTTTTAAAATACTTTGATGCTTAAAGCCCTCAAAATTTTGTCTTCCTCTGTGTGTATTTTATCTTGTCTGGCTGCTTTTCTCATCTTTTTAAAAGTATTATTTATCCTTCCTTGTATAATATATCAAGAGTTGTAATATTTTGAGTCTAAATGTAATCATTTCACTTAATTCATGGTAAAAAGGAGTTTGCTACAAAAATTTTTATGTAGCTATCCCATTTTTCATCTGTATGTTGTACTTTCAGTTTCATCCTCAAATAAGCCAGAAATAATTTTTATTTTTGCAAGTTTGTTTTTCTCGCAAGTATTTCTCACAAGATGAGGGGATGATATTATTATAATCTTCTAGCAATATACTCTATAATATATGACAAATGACTTTATACTTAAAACCAGCATTGCCTTGGGCTGTCACAAGATGCAATTATCTTCATGGTGGCCTCCTTGCAAATTTTTACAAATGTATCATGAAATATTTCTTGCTTATTTGTACACATAACAAAACAACTTCTTTGAATCTTATATTTTCTTCTACAAGGAGAATGTGTGAGCTAATACTCCCTTTAGCTTCAATTTCCATTTGTCTCCTAATTGCATCTGTAGTAAGAATATCAAGACACATATAATTCTACTCCTCCAGCAGTATGTTCACTGGGCTAGAATGTTAGAGTACTAACAGTTCTTAAATTTTCATCTACAATTACTAACATTCTTTGTCCCTTTCACCATTTGTTCCACCACTTTGCCATCTTCACTGCAAAAATAGAATGGGAATAAAGAGGACTGAGTGCCTATGTGTATTTATATTTGCTTGATGGATTGCCATGGCCAAAGAATTCATCACAAAATAGACAGGCTACTGGTGATAAGTTCCTCCCTACTTAGTGAGGCTGCTCCTGGGAAAACATGTTACCTGTTCTTGTAAGTCTACTTAACAAGACATTGCAGCATGGTAGAGCCTAATAGACTTGGCATTGATACAGCTTTCAAGGACCCAATGTCACCCCCATGCCATAATGAGGAACTGGAGTAGGATTTGGTAGAAGTAACTGAGGCTAAGATTATGTTTCATGTCCTCTAATTGGATTTTAAAAGATAAATTACAGAATTACAGAATAATAGAGACATGGTCAAAAGGAAGTTCATATGAGAGAAAAAATCCTCAGTTTTAATGAACTACAAACTCAATAAGAATTAACAGTGTGATGTGGAAGCCAAAAAGACAAATGCTATACAAGACTGCATTAAGAGAAAGCATTGTCCAGACAACTAGGAATAGGTTTTGTATTTTGTTAAAGAGTTTTTCTGCATCTATTGATATAATCATATGATTTTTATTGTTATTGTTATGATCAGTTATGCTAATAATTTTCCTAACATGGAACCAGCCCTGCATTCCTAGTATAAGTCCCACCAGCTCATAGTGCATGATCTTTGTGATATGTTTCTGTAATCTCCTTGCTAGTATTTTATGTAAAATTTTTGCACTGATATTCATTAAGAGAATTGGTCTATTATTTTCTTCCTCTGTTTTTGCTCTCCCTGGTTTAATTATCAGCTCCATATTTGTGTTATAAAAAAATTGGTAGTACCCCTTTTTTAACTATTTTTTCCCAGAAGTTTATATAGAATTGGGATTGGTTTTTCCCTAAATGTTTGGTAGAATTCATTTGTGAATCCAACTGGTCCTGGGGATATTTTCTTAAGGAGTTCATTGACGACTTACTTGTTCAATCTCTTTTTCTTTTACTGTTCAGTCATTTCAGTCTAGTTGGACCTTTCATCACTCCATTGGGGATTTTCTTGGCAAAGATATTGGAGTGGCTTGCCATTTAATTCTCCAGCTCATTTTATAGATAAGGAAACTGAGGCAACCAGGATTAAGTGAGTGGTTCAAGGCCACATGGCTAGTAAGTGTTTGAGGCCACATTTGGACTCAGGTCTTCTTGACTCCAGGACCTGTGCTTTATCTACTGTGCTACTTAAATGCCTCCTCCTTTTTTTTCTAAAATAGAATTGTTTACTCTATTTCCTCTTCTTTTAATCTGGGCAGTTTATATTTTTGTAAATATCTCTAAGGACTTTGAAATTTGGATTCAGTCAAACGGTTGCACTTGAGGACCTAAAGGGTCACATTTGGCCTAGAGGCCACAGATGTTCCACCCCTGAGGTAGTCCATTTAAAATAACTGCAGTCAATATAAAATACTTGGGAGTCTACCTGTCAAAATAAAATCAAGGAACTGCTTGAACTGTATTATAAAATAATTTTCACACAAATAAAGATAGATATAAACAACTTGAAAAATATTAATTGCTGGTGAGTAGAACAAGCTGCTATAATAAAAATTACAATTGTATCTAAGTTAATTTACTTATTCAGTGCCATACCAATCAAGCCACCAAAAATTATTTTACATAACTAGATAAAGTAGCAACAAAATTCATCTGGAAGAACAAAAGGTCAAAGATATCAAGTGAACCAATGGAAAAAATATTAAGAAGTGTGGCCTAGCAGTTCTAGATTTAAACTATATTAGAAAAAGGTAATCGTGAAAACAATATTGTACTGGTTAAAAAAGGTGTAGTGGATCAATGGAATAAATTAGGTACACATTACTACTCAGTAGCAAAAGATCTTAATAATCTAATGTATGATAAACCCAAAGATTCAAGCCTTTAGACTAATAATTAAACATCTGACAAAAATTGCTGGGAAAACTGAAAAGTAGTTTGGCAGAAATTAGGCATAGATCAACATTTCACACTGAATGCTAAGATAAGGTCAAAATGAATAAATTATTTAGAAATGAAGAGGAATAACATGAGTGAATTAGGGAAGCATAAAAAAATATATGTCATGGGGCGGCTAGGTGGCGCAGTGAGTAAGAGCACCAGCCTCAGAGTTGGGATGACCCGAGATCGGATCCGGCCTCAGAAAATGAGCACCCACACATAAATAATGACTGGCCGTGTAACCTTGAACAAGTTACTTAACCCCAATTGCTTTATATATATATATATATATATATATATATATATATATATATATATATATATATATATGTCAGATCTAAGAAAGAGTTTATGACCAAACAAGAGAAAGAGGGCATTATAGGTAGTAAAATAGATAATTTCAATTACACAATATTAAATAGCTTTTGCACAAACAAAACTAATGCAGACAAAATGAGAAGAAAATAGGAAACTGGGGGAACTTTTTGAAGCAAATTTCTCTGATTAAAGCTTCGTTTACCAAATATATAGAGAACTGGGTCAAATTAGTTAAAAGAGAGAGAGAGAGAGAGAGAGAGAGAGAGAGAGAGAGAGAGAGAGATCCCCAGCTGATAAATGGGTCAAAGGATATGAACAGGCAGTTTTCAGGACATAAAAATCAAAGTTAGCAATAGGCACATGAAAAAATGCTCTAAACCACTACTGATGAGAGAAAGGCAAATTAAAATAACTCTGAGATACCATCTCACATCATACTGGTTAACACAACAGAAACAAGTGCTAGAGGGGATGAGGAAAAATTGGGACTCTAATGCACCTTTGGTGGAGTCCAATCCTTCTGTAGAATAATTTGGAATTATGCCTAAAGAGCTATAAAAATATATATCCATTTACCCAGTAATACCATTACTATGTCTATATCCCAAAAGAGATCAAAGGAAAGGGAAAAAGACCTATTTCTACAGAAATATTTATAGCAGCTCTTTCTGTAATGGCAAAAAAATGGAAGTCGAGAGGATGCCTATTAGTTGAGGAATGCCTAAACAAGTTATAGCATATGATTATGATGGAATGCTATTGTGTTATAAGAAATGACAAGCAAGGCAGTTTCAGAAAAACCTGAGAAGACTTATATGAACTCATACAAAGTGAAGTGAGCAGAATCAGGAGAACACTACACACAGTAACAGCAATAATGTAAACATGATCAACTGTAAAAGACTCAACTACTCTGATCAAGACAAGGATCTAAGACAATTTCAAAGAACCCATGAAGAAAAATGCTAGATACCTCCAAGAGAAAACTGATAAAACTATGAATACAAAATGAAGCATACTTTTTTAAACTTTCTTAGTTTTTATTTTATTTTGTTTGTATTTTCTTTTGCAACATGGCTAACATGGAAATGTTTTGCACACCTCACGTATATAATTGAAATCAAATTGCTTGCTTTCTCAAGGAGGGGTGAGAAGAGAAAGAAAAGGGGAAAATTTGGACCTCAAAATTTTAAGAAATGATTGTTTGAAATTTTTACATACAACTGGGAAATGTTTAATGAAATGTCAAAATAAATTTTAAAAATCAAAATTTTCATTGTCATTTAGTCTTTTCAGTCATGTACATCGCAACCGCTGTTGAGATTTTCTTGGCAAAGATACTGCAATAGTTTGCCATTTCCTCCTCCACCTCATTTTGTAGATGAGAAAATTGAGGCAAATAGAATTAAGTGACTTAATCAGCATCACACAAAAAGCAAGTGTTGGAGGCCAGATTTGAACTCACAGAGATCAATCTTTCTGACTTCATGCCTGGTGTTCTATCCACTGTACCACCTAGCTGCCCCACCCTCCAAAAACAATTAACATTGTCAAAAAATGGAACATACTCTCTCAAGGTACAATGAATTCCCTGCCACAAAAGTTCTTCAAGCAAAGTCTGAATGACTACTTGTCATAAACATTACAGCTCAGATTCATGACTTGGTCAGAAATTGGGCTAAATGGACTCAGAAATCTCTTCCAGCTGTTGAGTTTTCTAATTCCATAATATTATGAATGAATAAGTGGAATCATCTTCCTGGCATGAATATTCTTCCATCCAAACATTTATCAAAAGCTTACTTTATTCAAGGCATTATGCTAGTTGCTGAATGAAATAGAAACATCCTATATGCCATATACCAATAAAAATTACTTCTCTAATTCAGAGATGTTTTAAAAGATTCATACAGCATACACTAGCAAGCCAAGCTGATTTAACAACTTAATGAAAATCTGCATGTACTTAGGATCAGACTGGGTTGGCATCTGTAGCAATTACTTTATGGAAACATACTTCATGGTGAATATTAGAAAGTAAGGCCAAACCTTTACATCATGCCATATAAAATTATTTCTTTTAGGGATTATGGTACAGGAGGTGTTTAAAGGCTATACATCTATAACACGTTAGTACATAGACATAAATATCTCAAGACATAGGTAATAAGTAGGACAGCAAAAGAAATTCATTAGCTTCCTTAGATGCATACAGTAATGAAAGATGCTACAGCAAAGTGCAATTTAATAAGTAATAGTAACAAAGAATGCTTTTAAGATAAAAGGCTGTATAGTTCAATAGTGAGTGAAGCAGAGAAATGCTTCCTAGCTACAAATAAATGGGCAGTTCATGGAACCCCCTGAACTGGGGTTTCAGTTGGGAACTGGGTTTCAATACTAATGACTGGTCTGAAGGGGACAGAGAAAAGATTCACATTTTCTTGTTTTTTACTCATTTGGTATTAGTGAGCAGTGAATTTGCAATAGAAGCACTCAAGAGCCATGGATTAATGGGTCATGCTGGGAAATTCCCAGCCAGTTTTACCTGGGGTAAAGAACAGTCTCACTTCCCATGCAAAGAATTGAGGTCAGGTATTCCTGCCCCAGGTGTTTGCAGGGCAGGGTGATACCAATGACACAAACTTTAATACTAAAGTGTATTTGAGCTACCAGAATTATTTTAAAAATCAAAAACAAAAATGCCTGACTTAAGCTAAGCTTTTATCAATCAATGTCGATGACATCTTTCCAAAACACCCAAGAATCCTGATCTGTCAATTTAATTTAAAAAATCCATGTATCCCACAGTCATAACAATACCAGTTATTTTATCTAGTTTGTGAACTAGTCATTGTAATACTATTAAAGCTACCCAGCAGGCTGTACTTTAATGAAATAGATCCAATACTCCAGAGAGAAAAACCTGGGTTTCAAAACCCTAAAACCTCTGATCAAGTCAGTACTTTATTCTTACTGGGGAGCAATATGCTTTCTTTCTTCTTCTGGTCCTTGATCAAACATGCTTTGGGGAATTAGAAGAGTAATAGGGAAAGGGGGCAGGGAAAGCTATTGCTGCCAGAGTCCAATGTGGAATAGGAGTGGGAAGAAGAGAAAATTACCTTCAGGATGTATTGGAGGTAGAAAGAAATAACTGCCGTCAAAATCAGAAGCACAGTCAGTTAACATTAGGATAACTAGGTTTATTAAGTCCCATGAAGGAACTCAAAGATTCAAGGTAGCAGATATAATCTCTTTAAATATTGCAAAGTTTCCATTTTCTCCCATTTTAAGAAAGTCTGATGTTTTTTGTATATGTAGCTGAGCAATCAAAATATACATGACTGAACAAAAACAGCCCCTGGGATTGTTAAGGAAATTGAGGGGCTAACATGCTGAGCAGCAGGAAAGCAGAAACTAATCAAGGAAACTTTTCTCTTTGGGGATCCCACACCCACATAAATGGATGCCTTTCTCATTTCTATGGAGTACCTTTGAAGGCAAGGCTCTCAGAAATCAAGATCATTCCCTTTATCACTTCGGACAAAATGAAATTTTCTGCTCTGGGTATCTGAAAATAGCTCCTGATTAAAGAATTACCAAGTTAGCTGGAAAAAGTGTTCTAGGACAATCTCCTCATTTTACAGATGGGGAAACCTAAGGTCCAGGATCACACAGGTAGTGAGTGGAAAATCCAGGATTTGTAGCCAAATCCCATAACGCCCAATCCAGCAATCTTTTCACTGTATGGCACTGTCTTCTTTGTTTGTCTTTTTGACATTGACTCACTAAAAAGATGTAGAGACAATGAGGAATAGCACATAACCTGCCTGGGTAGTGTGGAAGCTCTGTATTCAGGGTCTGCCTCTGAAACATACAACCTGTGGGAACCTGGAAAATTTGTCTAAGGCAGCAACCCCCAGGCAATCCTAAGGCAACAAATTCCAGAAGAGCCCCAAAGTCATAGTGGGAGAGAAACATCTTCATTGGGAGTCCCCATACCAATGAAATCATGGATCTGGTACATATATATATATATATATATATATATATATATATATATATATATATATATATATATACATACATACATACATTTCTGTAGGTGTGTTTGTACATACTTATACGGGCAGCTAGGTAGTACATTGGATAGGGTGACAGAGATGGAGGCAGGAAGACTCATCATCTTTCTGAGTTCAAATCTGGCCTCAGATACTTGCTATCTGTGTGACCCTGAAAAAGTCACAACCCTATTTGCCAGTTTTCTCATCTGTAAAATGATCTGGAGAAAAAAATGGCAAACCACTCCAGTATCTTTGCCAGGAAAACCCTAAATAGAGTTGTGAAGAGTCAGACACAAATAAAATGACTGAACAACAACAACAATAACAACACATACATATACATATATGCTGTAATATATATTTCTGTTTATGAGTATATACATATACATATAAACAAGTATATATGTATATATATATATGGGTATATATACATTTATGTATATATGTATATATACATATGGGTATATGTACATTTATGTATATATGTATATATACATATGGGTATATGTACATTTATGTATATATGTATATATACATATGGGTATATGTACATTTATGTATATATGTATATATACATATGGGTATATGTACATTTATGTATATATGTTTTTTGGGTTTGTTTTTGTTTTTCTTAACTTAATCTGCAAAACAGGATCCAGAACTCCTCATTAAGATGGTCTCATGAGAGACCCTAGAGGAGCTCAGATCTCCCACATATACTGCAGCAATTTTTTAAGTATTCCATATTCAATAATGATAGAGAAATTTAAAAAGAAATAAATATGCTACCTCCTTCAACCCCAGCTGTGGCAAAAGAAAACCAGAAACCTATAGAAAATGAGCAGTATCTTACCAGGGAAGTCACTATGAGGTCAGGTAAACAGTCCTGAAATGGATATGAGCAGGGATATGTAGGAGGTCATTAGACCTCCTATGTACTTATTCTGTTTTAATAGACTTAAGGGAGGGAAAAAAAGATAGGAAACAAGGAATACTGTGTGGAAAAATGGGAAACAAAGGGAGAAAATGACTACTCATAACTGGAGGGTGAGAGAAGAAGAGCATACAACATGTAGGATAGAAGGAAATAGTGGATATCTTCTTGACTTTACTCTTATCTCAACCAGAACAAAGAGTAGAACATACTCTACCACCACCACCACCATGCCACCATGTTCATGCATATTTATGTAAAAGAATTTAGTGTGACAATACACTTAACTGAACAGTGAAATAGAAGACAGGTAGAAAGGAGGGTTTAGGAGGAAGGAAGAGTCAGGGAGGGATTATATAACATGTAAAGCAAACTTCAACTTTGGAGAACAGATTATAAGGAGGGAGAAAGAAAAATGGAAGGAAGGGAGAGAGGAAGGGAGAACTAGTGATTGAGGTCTGGGCTATGTGAAGAGAGGATATATAAAAGAATGGATGCAAACAACTTCAACTGATACGTACACACACACACACACACACACACACACACACAAACACACACACATATGACACATATGGTAAGAGGACAAAAATAGGAAAAATTTTAAGAGGAAATGGTAAAGGAACACATGCAATTAATAATCGTTATCATGAATATGAATGCGATTAATTCACTCATACAAGCAAAAACTAATTAAATAAAATAATATAAAAAATATACCACTTAGAAAAAAGGCCCATCAGGGGTAGCGAGGTGGCTCAGTGAATAGAGTACTACCCCTGGAGTCAGGAGGACCTGAGTTCAAATTTGGCCTCAGACACTTAACACTTACTAACTGTGACATTGGGCAAGTCACGTAACCCCAATTGCCCTGTCTTAGCCCTTCCAAAAAGAAGAAGGAGGAGGAGGAGGAGGAGGAGGAGGAGGAGGAGGAGGAGAATAAGGAGGAGGAGGAGAAGGAGGAGAAGAAGAAGAAGAAGAAGAAGAAGAAGAAGAAGAAGAAGAAGAAGAAGAAGAAGAAGAAGAAGAAGAAGAAGAAGAAGAAGAGCCCTTGAACGTAGAGATAAATTGTTGCAACATTTGCTATACTTCATGAAAACACTAAAGAACAAAGAACAGGAGTGGCAATCATTATCTTTTTTTTTAAGCAATTGGGGTTAAGTAACTTGCTCAAGGTTACACAGCTAGTCATTATTTATGTGTGGGTGCTCATTTTCTGAGGCCGGATTTGATCTTGGGTCATCCCAACTCCGAGGCCGGCGCTCTTACTCACTGTGCGACCTAGCCGCCCCTTTTAGGGCAATTGGGGTTAAGTAATTTGCCCAAGGTCACACGGCTAGGTTTTTGTTTGTGTGGGTTAAGTGTCTGAGGTCGGATCCGAACTCATGTCCTTCTGACTCCAGGGCCGGCACTGTACTCACTGCGCCACCTAGCCACCCCCGGCAATCATTATCTTAGACAAGGCAGTAAGGTAGATAGATGGGGTTTAAATAGCTTAACAGGTTAACTATGTTATGCTTAAAGAACCCACACATAATATAAATACTTTACCTTTATGAACAAAATAGCATAGTATCATCATAATCAAGAACAAGAAGTATGCATTGTCTTTCCTATGTGTCAGGTACTGTTCTAAGCATTGCACATACAAAGAAAGACAAAAATCATGGTCCATGCCCTCAAGGAATTCTTATTCGAGAAATGAAAAACAAACAAAAATGCCAGACAACATATATACAGTATAAATGGGAGCATTTGATTTGTAAATGAAAAGTTAATCAAATTATAAGAATAGACAGCAGGGACCCTCAGTGTAAGTCTTTCAGACCTAAACAAGTTAATTAAAAAAGACAAACAAGAAAGAAATTAAGAACTTGAATAAAATTTATGAAAGTTAGACATATTACATCTCTGAAAATTAGTAAATGACAATTCAAAAGAACATATATGTATCTTAGGTGTTTGTAGCACCTTAAAGAAAACCAACCACTTGTATAGGGCACACACACACACACACACACACACAGACACACACACACACAAGCAAAAATGTTAAATATATCCCTTATCAATATGTGATTTTTAAAAAATCATACTTAACAAAAAAACCCTGGGAAAGGATTCAAGCTTAATGAGACATTCAATATTTTTTTTTTCTTTTTGGAGAGCAGAAGGTAGGGCAATTGGGTTTAAGTGACTTTCCCAAGGTCACACAGCCAGTTTTTTGTGTTAAGTGTCTGAGGTCAGATTTGAACTCAGGTCCTCCTGACTCCAGGTCTGGTGCTTTATTCACTGTGCCACCTAACCACCCCACCATTAAATAAATTAATCTTAACAAATTGGTGGGTCAAAGAACAAATCATAGAGACAACAGATAACTTAAAGAAAACTATGAAAATTCAGCATGCCACAATTTGGGGGTATTTATTAGATAATTTATATCTAAACATTTTCAAAAGAGAGAAAGAACAGATCAATTAATCGGGCATGCCATAAAAATTATGGAAGCAAACAAATAAAAAACAAACAAAAAACTAAAACTAAATTAAATTATTAAAACCTTCTGTAAAGTAGAATCATATAAAATAAATCCACAAATTATCAGATGTTTTGCATATTACCAACAATACTCAGCCCAAAGAAACAGAAAGAGATGCCATTCAAAAATATAAAACTACAGAATATATAGACTATATACCATGATATACACATGCATTGTATTAAAAACAAGTACAAAACAAAAGAATGATGAACTTGGATAACTGAAGAGAGAGATTAATTGTTAATAGCTGTGTCTTGGCAACATAATAATGACAAAACTCTCTAATTAGTTTATACCTTCAATGCCAAATCAATCTAAGAAAGATTTATTTTTACAGAATAAGAAAAAGAATAATAAAAAATTCAGTGGAAATACAATGTAAATGAAAAGAACAGCCATAAAAAAAATGAATGTTTGGAGAATTCCAAAGAACAAACATGGCTCCAAAGGAAAGATATGAGAAGACTTCTCCACCCCATATCTTTATAGAGTTGTAATGTCTACAAATGTGGTACATCACACATATTTTCAGATTTTTTTTTATATTTTGATCAATTATGTTGATTTTTCCCTTTTTTTCCCTTTTTGTCTTTGATCTTCTCTTTCCTTTGTGACATGTTGATCAGTAGAACAGATTCAGCATATAAGATGCAGAAATAAATGTAGCAGCACAGTACTGTACTTGATAAATCTATAATCTGATATACTAGAAAATAATGATTGGCTATTCAAGAAAAATTGCAAGGAAAATTGAGAAGCTGTTTAATGCAACTTAGGTTCAGACCAACAAATCACCGTATACCAAAAAATAATCCCCAAATGGATTGATAACCTACAGTTATGATAAAGGATCATATCACAGATAAATTAGAAGAGGGGGGAAGGAGAAACCTTTCATTACTATGGGTAGGGGAAGAATTCTTCACAGAATAAGGGATAAGTAGGATCAAAGGAAATAAAAATGGACAAATCTGAGCATAAAAAATTTGCAAAGGTTTTATGCAGACAAATATCAACACAATTCACATTAAGAAAAATTAATTCAGAAAAATATTTACAACAAATTTTTCTGACAAATTTCTGATGCCCAAGACACATAGGAAACTGACTCAAATATATAAAAACAAGAGTCATTTCCCAATAGATAATTTAATCAAGGAATTTGAACAGGCAGGTCTCAAAGTAAAAAAGTCAAGCTGTCAATAATCACTTATAAATGTTCCAAATCATTAATATGAGAAGTTCAAATAAAAATAATTCTGAATTCCCTTCTACCTTATAACAACTAAATTTCCAAAGGAAAACAATTGTTGGAGGGGATGGGAGAAGATGAGAACAGTAATCCACAACTGGTCAGACCATGAATTGATACAATCATTCTGCAAAATAATTTAGAACTGTACCCAAAATTCCAATGAACTGTGACCATAAAATATCCCACTAAGTTTATATCCCCAAAGAGTTTTTACAGGGAAAATGTCTATATGTAGAAAAAATAATTATAGCAGCATTTTTGTAGCAGCAAAATTCTGGAAACTGGATGGGGTGTTGCATATCCTTTAAGGATATGCTGAGCAAATTAGGGCATATCAATATAATGAAATGTATTGTGCCATAAGAAATGGGGTGTGTGTTATATGTACACACACACACACACACACATATATACATATATTTTAACAAGTTGCACATGTAGCTGATTTATGGTTGCATATGAAATCCTCATTTTCCATACTTCTTTTTACATGGAGATGATTGTGTTTGTGAACTTTATAATGAAAAAAGAAAATTAAAACACAAGCAAGAAAATAAAGATTCAACTTTTAAGTACTTCTTGCTATAATGAAAAACTGAGGAAAGTCTTACCTAGCTTTGGTAGAGAATAGGGCACTTTGAAGTAGTCTTCATAAAACTCTATCAATCTCTTTGTTATATGGAGAGCATAATCCCCAGATCCTCTTCTGACTGCATCAGGTCTTGCATATAATCGCACCTGATTAGAAACAAGAAGGAAAAAGAAAAAAAAGAGAGAAAGAAAAGGTTACATCAGCCTCCGGGTATCAGCCCTCTGCCTTTATTGCAAAGAAGAGCCAACACAAATCACTTTTTTATGTTCTAAAAGCCAGAAGAGGATTCCTGTTCATATATCAAAGCGTGCTGTGGTTGAAAAGACAGAACTTAAACAATTAAGGCAACAAAGTTGAGAAAAGCATGATTCCCTATTTTTTTCTTGCTTGTCAAATGGAAGATTTATACACCTGGCATCAAAATCAATATTGAAAAGCAATCACTCACATGTGTTTCCCAGAGATATGATGGTACAGTGGATTAGGATAATGGGTCTCTTTGCCTACTTTGAATGTAGGCAGGATACTGTGGCCCAGGAGGAGAGGGAGTTCATGGTTTGTTAAAGAAACATTTTATCGAGCTTCAGGAGCATTACTACATTGAATAAAAAGCATAATTCACGTTTCCCACTTTTCTTCAGCACCAACTGTCATTATCCTCCATGGATAAGCTAAGGTTGAGAAGCAACCATTTGTAAATTCTTTCATGGACGTAAGCAATTAACATTCCTGAAGTCAATCCATAAAGGCTTCAGGCCTAAGAAACCAAAAGGGACAAATAAGGTGAAGCAATCCATATTTCTAACACAACCTGGCTATTTAATACTCATCTTAAATCAAGTGCTATATATAACCTAGTACTCACCAGAAAGGGCCTAAGGAAAGTCACATAGAACTCTACAATAACGGTTAACAATTGAGAGAAAAAAAAAGGATTCAAATCAAATTACTTCTTCTATTAAAAATACTTTAAACAGCATGGCTGATTTTTACAACACACACACACACACACACACACACACACACACACACACACACACACACCCTCCTTGGGTTATAGTTATTTTTCATTGACCTACGCCCTAATCTTCCTATCACCACCCAGCAAGGTTTGGTCAGTAGTTCTAAAGTTTCAGAATGGGAAGACCTGATGACTTGGGCCAGGTACAAGTTGGCCCCAGACGCAAGTTTATAATCTAGAGAAAATAAATCAATGGAAGGGTTAGTTTTGTTTTTTTTCCTAAAGATGCTTTACCTAAATACAAACACTTAACAAATATACACAGGTGCAGTTCTTTAAATTCCCACCTCCAAGGATGAACTCGAGTCAAAAATGTATGCACACTAAGTGGAAATAAATAGTCAAATCTAAGGAGTTACCAACCCTTCTTGATAATGGCTATATCAGATTCTCCAAAAGAGATTTTGCCTATGCCCATTCTGTGACTCTGTGAATAAGTGCTAAAAAATAGCCCATTAATGACCAGCAAGCAATAAACAGCAAGGCAGGGGAAAACAAATACCCCCGCCGAAGATGTTCTACCCCTTGGTCTCAGGTCTGTTACAGTCACTCCAAGGATTGGGATCATATTTCATTTCTAATAGAAAATAACCCAGACTTCAGTTCTAAATATTGGCGGGGGAGAGGAAACCAGGTGGAACAGTAGATAAGGCAAAATCCAGGACTATACTGGAGCTATATCTTGTGCTCGGCTCACAAGAGCCCATATTTTAAATTTTCTGTGTATTTACAGCTAAGAAATTGGCAAAAGCTAAACATCAGGGTTTGATTTATTACTTTCTTAATTTTTTAGACCAAAGAAAGTGGAAAATGTAAATAATACATATTAAACTTAAAATAGTGTGATGCACAAAATTTTCCTCCAGACAGCCAGTTGTTAAACCTTTATTAGCTCAATGCTGGCAAAATCCCCACAAAGCAAAAAGAGAAGAAAAAAGTCATCACAGACCAAAACCATAACCAAGACCCAAAATTAGAGAATAGTCATGATTTTTACAAATTATAAGCCAGTCAGAAAGTTACAATGGAGCTAGATAGAGGCCAAAACAAAATAATACCAGTATGACAGCAGCCAGGTATAGGGGAAGGATTACAGTCAGGAGAACTTGAGACAGGTAACCTATTGCATCAGAGTACAGGCAAAATCAAAGGAGAGAAGAGGTCATATTCAAGAGTTATTGCAAAAGTGAAAATGATAGGTCTTGGTGACAAATTGGAAAGGTGAGGGGAAGTGTCGGAAATCAAGTCGACACCTAGGTTGTGAACTTGAGGGACTGGGAGGATAGTGTTACCCTCTAATAGGGACTAGGAAGTGGGAGAGTTTGGGGGAAAAGATGGTGAGTTCAGTTTTGAACATATTTAAGTTATTTACTGAACATCCATTTTAAGATGTCTTAAAGGCAGTTGAAGGTGTGAGACTGCAGTCAGTAAAGATATTGGGGCAGGATAGGTAGATTTGAGAACTGCAATTAAATCCAAGACGGTTGATGAGATTACCAATTGAAGTAGTATAGACAGAGAAGAAAAAAGGGCCCTGGACAGAAACCCAAGGAATACTATGTTTGAAGAGTGTAACCTGGAGGAGGTCCTAGCAAAGGAGACAGAGAAGGAAAAGTCAGATAGGTAAGAGGAAAACCAGGAGATATAGTTTCAACAGCGTCGAAGCCTTCAAGGAGGTAAAGGAGAATGAGGATTGAGAAAGGCCACTGAATTCGGCTACTGGTAATTTTGGAGAGGGCAGTTTTGGTGGAATGCTAAGGTCAAAAGTCAGATTGTAAGGGAGTAAAGCACCTATGGTAGATAGCCTTTTCAAGCACTTTAGCCATGAAAGGTAGAAAAGATATAGGACAATAGTTAGCATGGATGGAAGGATAAAGTGAGAGATTTTTTCAAGATGAAGGTAACATGGACATGTTTTAGGCAGTAGGAATGAGCCAGTAGACAGTCCAAGATTGAAAGCAAGTAAGAGAATGGGGATAACAGAGGGGAAAGGAATAGGATCATTTAAGAAGGTTAGCCTTACTAAGGAATAAAGCTACCTCATCATGTGAGTCAAGGATGACAGAGAAATAGCAATAGAAGATATAATGTGAAATGAGGAAGAGGAGAGAAGAGGGAGCTTATGGTGAATGGCCTCAATTTTTCTCAGCTGGGTGGGGGGAATGGCGTGGGAGGGAAGGAGCCATAGGAGGCATAAGGAGGGCTGAAAAGGTTTGGAAGAGCTGTTGTAAAGAGTGGGATAGGAAACTGATAAGGTACATATAGTAGGATTGTCTATCAGCAGTGATGATTCATTTGAGGTTGTGTAACATGAACATGTAATGGACCCAGCCAGAAGAACAGTTGCATGAGATGCAGGGCCTGACGTCAAAAGGAAGGTTGTTCCTCTTTGCACCAAGAGATTTACCACATTTTAGTTGGGAGATCAACTGGCAGCAGGAGATGGAAGTTGTTTTGTGCTAACACAGATGAAAGTTGTCACTTTGGGACAAATGGAAGATGCTCAGCCCAGGCCTTTGCCACCTTCTCTCAGCAGGAGATGAAAGATACAAGGTGAGAGGTCCCTCTTCTCACTAGTCCCCCTTTCCTCTTTACATAACTGGGAAAAATAATCTATGGTTGCTGCTTCAGAGTCTATCTGACATTAGTCCCACAACACAAGCCCATGGATCAGCTTGTGTACCCTCCCATAAGATGGAGACAGGTGGAGAAAGAATTCCGAGTTAAATATTGGAGTTCTCAAGTGCTACTACTCTGTTAAGCTTCTTGCTTTATTGTCTTAGGGATTCAACTGTAATTTCTCTAACTCTAGTGCATAACAGCTTTTAGGGTTGTTTTTGGTTTTTGTTAGTAAATACTGGATAAAATATTTAGTTCACCATCTTGTTGCTCATTCAAACTGGCAGTTCAATCATTGACCAAAAAGAAAGGTGAATAAAAACGATCTAAGGATCCCTGATCTTCCAAGAAAAAAAAAATATGGCAAACCAAAACATTGTAATGACAGAAGAAAAAAAATAAACAGAACTGAGTATAGGAAACAAAGGACCAATCAAAATAATGAATGGATCACTTTTAGGAAGAAGAGAAATACTATGCTTCAAACTCCAAGACACATAGTGGTTATTTTTATCAGTTCCAACACACAAAAAAAGTTTGAAAATAGTCACAAGAAAGATTCCCTTGGATAGAAAAGAAATTTGAATAGGATAAAATTGTTGCATACCCACTAGACACTGGGAAGGAAATTGAATAACTTCTTCCCAACCAAAGAAGCTTAAGCTACAAGCAAAAACGACAAGCCCTGAAAACCTAAGCCTAATCAATGAACAGATATGGATATTCAATAAGAAAGGCTTGTGAGACATTCTCATGAAAACAGACATGATCAGAATATTCAACTTGCAAATATTCCAAACAATAGAACCACAAGTAAGGTGAATCAGAACAATTTAATAAGGAAAGAATAAATAATGGAATACATTACACTATGTTTAGAGGTTGGTCTGTTTGTTTTTTAATAAAAAGATACGTATTGACCCACAGTGCAAAAAAATTAATTGGGGAGGAAGGGATGAAGAGATTTTTAAAAGTACAAAAGGGACAAAGTTTTAATAAGTAGAAGTGAAGGTGGAGAAGCAGAATTGAAGCACCATGGATTAAATCCCACAGTTCCCCTCTAGCAAAATCTGTATATCGTGTGGAACAAAGCTGAACAGTGAGAGGGGTGTATAAAGGAGGGGATTGAAAGGGAAGAACAGAGTGGAATGAATGGAAAAACCCTTATCAAGTTCATGGGAAAAGAGCAAAGTAATAGAAAACTTCTATAGTGTCTGAGAAGAAAAGGAGATGGTAATTGGGAGAAGTAGCAGTTGGGAGCAAAGCATGGGGATAAAAAAGGGTGTCTCAACCTAATGAGAAAAAGGGTCCCACTGAAGAACACTCCATTGGGAGAAGTAGTGCATTCCAGTCATTGGAGATATAGATCTCATGACAGTCTAATCTGGGAGAGGGGGTGTTGATACATTGGGAGATCACCTTTTCTGGGAGTTCGGTGCTACTCGAAATAACATCATTCTCAAGTAAAAGGGACATGAGAGCTCCTAGAAACTGCTGGCACCCAAAAGGGTTGGCATACTCTGAGAAGAGATGGAATTGCCAATGGGAAAAGTAATCATGAGGAAGGCAGGGGGCAAAATCAGACTGCATGATTTAGAACGCAGAGTAATTTATACCAATAGAGTACTGCTTCTATCTATATTACTTTGCCCACAAATGGATAGTTCTAAGAGAAAATAATTGCAGGAAAATGAAATAATGAAGCAATACCTATAAAGAAAATATCATAGAAATTGGGTTAGAATAGGGAACTCAAACTCAGTTATTTGGAAGCTTTAAATCCAAGAGAAACAGAGAGATTAAAGAATAAAGACCTTAATTTGGATAATAAAATTTCAGAATAAGCAGGAATAGAAGAGAATTAATGAAGAAACTTTTTTTTTTTGGAAAAAGGCACAGGAAAATCCTAAATAACAATAGAAGTTGTAGGAGATAAACAAGGAGGGGATTTTGAACTTACTGCCTAAGTGAGAGGGAAATAGATGACCACTTAAAAGAAATCAGCAATTTAAGTAAAACCCAAAAACTAGGGAAAGGGTAGACAAATTAAAGAGGGGGAGGAAGACAGTGAAAACACAGTTCTATAGAAGTAATTTAAACAAAATTAGTCATAAAGAAAAAAGAAAAGTATTGACTTTTAAAAAGAGGATAAAGAATTTTAAACACCTACACACACACACACACACACACACACACACACACAACTAGAAAACTAGAGGAAAACACAAACTACCCAAAATTTTAAAGCTGAGTTTAATAAAATAAGAATAGCAAAGTGGATGAGAAGAAATCCCCACAATTTCTTCTGTACAAGAAACACATGTAAAAATGAAAAACATTTGGAGAATCAAAATCAAAGACTAGGATAAAATTTACTACTTATCAAGGGAATACAAGAAAACAGAAGTTGCAAACAAAGCAAAAATAAAGACAACATACTAAAATTTCTAGGATGCTGCTAAAGCCATCCTAAGAAGGACATGTATAATATGTCCCTAAAATATATATATTAACAAAATGAACAAAAAGAACATTAACACAGAAAATATGCAATTTTAAAAATTATAAATTCAAAAAACTAAAATAATTTTAAAAGAGGATTTTGTGAAAACTAAAGGAGAAATTAATAAATTGGAAATCAAAGATTATAAAACTGATAAAAACCAGTATCTTTTAGTGATTAGTTTATAAAACTTCTGATCTAGTTAAAAATTATATTGAAAAAATCCCTTAGGCAACCTGATTTTTAAAAAGGGAGAACAAATTAATAAAATAGCAATAGAAAGTAAAAGAATGAGAATTAAAGAGAGATGGGGATACTTGATGGAGCAATACTCTAGAGATAAATGGAGGGAATAGTTTTTTTTTTCTTTTTGTGTCCCCAGTTCAGAGAGCAGTGCCTAGTACCTATAAATGAAATTAATTTGGTTAAGACTAAAATTGACTACTGTGAGCAGTCTGAAAATGAGAGAATCAATACCTTGAAGACTGTCTGGGGTAAAGTGGGGGCAGCTAGGTGGCTCAGTGAGTAGAGCACTGGCCCTGGAGTCAGAAGGACCTAAGTTCAGTCCCGGCCTCAGACACTTAACACACAAACAAAAACCTAGCTGTGTGACCTTGGGCAAGTTACTTAACCCCAATTGCCCTCCAAAAAGAAAAAAAAAAGAATACTTTATTTAAAAAATATTTTAAGTGTTTTTTGGAGGGTCACATAGACCCAAACCCAAGCCAGCTAATCACTCAAACACATATACTCACCCAATTAGTAACTACCTAGCTCCAATCCCACACCTGTGAAGCCTAAAAGAAAGATGCACAATGTAAAGAAGTCCAGGGATAATTCATAAAAGTAAACTCAAGAGTTGACTCTTCTATGTTTCATCTATGAGGCTCTTCCTTTCATACGCAGTCATGATTATTTATTTCAAAAGCAATTAGGTTTTACTTAATCATAACATGGTATCTCTTCATGAGCATTACTTTATCATTACAGATCAAAATCAATGAACTATAAAGTTATTCTCCATGATTATTTAGAGTTTCTGCCACTCTGTGATGAAAACTCCATTAGAACAATGCAAATAGATCATTCCCTTTGCATTTAGTTATTGCCTCCCTTACTAATACAGTGTCTTTCTCAAAGACCTAAAGGAATTACATCTTGTACCTTAAGGATTAATCTAATTCCCACCTCATTTGGGGATGAAAATCAAGAAAGGGATTTAACATATATGTAATTCATCCTACTTTTTCTTTCTTTCTTTTTTTTGTAATTAACTCTTCCTGATTTCCCTTCTTGTTCCCCAGAACCTAGCCTACTATCGGTCACATCATAGGCAAATGCATGTTGAAAGATTGATTTTTTAAAAAACTTTACCACTACATCTGTTAATTACCCTGATAACTTACACAAAGTAACAACAGTAAGCTGATTATCATGACCAAACAAGCAGAAGTAGATCTTTGGGCATATTATTAAAAAAACAACCTTATGGGGATATAGTGAAACAAAGTATTTGAACTATTTTATTCCTTACACCTTAAAACTAAATATGAAAAAAAATCAAATCCTAAATTCTAGTATAATCAGTGAACAATTTTGCATGTGATCTTTCTCTATTTATAGAAGTATCCAACAGCAACTCATTGACAGGACATCTATTCCAGTTCCAAATCAGAAAAGCAAAGAGAAATACAGATTCAGTTAATTTTCCCATTGTTTTCTACCTAATATTACATGAGTTATAAACTTTGGTAAGAAGATTAGGAATCTCAATTAAAGCTGTCAAAGGATGGGCTACCAAAGGGATGGTTCAAATAAAGCACCTCTCATCCCACTTGGCCCCTAAAGCAAAACAACACAAACAAACAAAAAATGAAGGAAAGGGGTGGTTATGTAAATACTTAGGAGAAATCTCAAAAAAAAAAAAAAACACCAAAGAAAACTTACCCCTTTCACACAGTTAAATCAGATTATATGCCTAATGCTTTCAAAGGTTTTTCTTGGAGATTTTAAATATTTTCACATATTTTCAAAGAATGCTTTTTGGATGCTTTGGGGATTAAGTGGCATATCCTAATACTGTACAAAAAAAGGAGGCAAAGTGGTTTTCAGATTTTGCCAGCATTAAAAATATTTTAAAATAAGAAGAGGAATTCAAATTCCATAAATCCTTTTGTCTAAAGAGCTTTCCATTGTACTATTTTAGATATCTGTTATGTTCTAAAAATGGAGAATTGTTATGCAATTACGTGAAATGGTCTGTAGTTTCATTGAACAGTCAGTACAAACATTTACAATCAAAAGTGCACCTGTTAAATAACAGTTTGCATAACTTTTTCTCTGATTTGACTTTTAAATTTGGTATTTTAAATTAAATAACCCTTATGGCCTGCCAGTGCTTCCAATGAGCAAATCATCCCACAAGAGTAAATTAGGAATTTGAAGAAACATATTCAGCAGTCCAGGTCCTTAAAGTATTATTAAAACACCAGCAGCAGCAACAAGCACTGTTAACATTTAAATAGCACTTTAAGGTTTTATTCCCATTTTACTACCCAAAAGCCATCATCAAAGAAATAACCTAGAAACCATCCTTCAAGAAATTCTCAAGGAAAATTGCCCTGATGTTTTAGATCCAGAGGGCAAAATAGAGGTTGAAAGAATCCACAGATCACCTCCTGAAAAAGATCCCCAAAAGAAAACTCCTAGGAATATTATAGCCAGGTTCTAGAATTCCCAGGTCAAGGAGAAAATATTACAAGCAGCCAGGAAGAAACAATTTCAATACTGTGGAAACATAATCAGAATAGCACAGGACCTGGCAGCTTCTACATTGAGGGATTGAAGGGCATGGAATATGATATTCCAGAGGGCAAGGGACCTGGGATTAAAACCAAGAATCACCTACCCAGCAAAACTGAGTATTTTGTTTCAGGGGAAAATATGGTCATTTAGTGGAATAGAGGACTTTCAAGCATTCTTGAGGAAAAAACCGGAGTTGAATAGAAAATTTGACATTCAGACACAAGAAGCAAGAGATGCTTGAGAAGGTAATCATGGAAAAGAAATCAAAAGGAACTTATCAAAGTTGACCTATTTACATTCCTACATGGAAAAACAATAATTGTGACTGATGAAGCCTTCCTCATTATGAAAATAATTGAAGAAGGGTATATGGGCATATGAATACATATGTGAATGTGTGTATATATGTTTACAGGTATACATGGATAGAGGGCACGGATTGAATTTGGTGGGGAGGGATGATACTTAAGGGGTGAAGTTAAGAGGTGAGAGGAATGTGGCAAGAGGAGATGGGGAGAGACAGGGTAGGGTAAACTATCTCATGTAGAAGAGGTAAGGAGAAGTAGTTGCAGGGGAGGGGAAGAATAGGAAGGCAAAAAGACAAAACCATATCCTCATTGAATTTGGTTCTGGGAGAGAATGACATACATACCAAATGGAATATCTCATCCTGCGGGAGAATAGGGGGAAGGGGGATGAGAGGGGAGATGATGGAGAGGAGGGCATTGTGGGGGGAGGGGAGGTTGGAAGTACCCACTTTCGAAGAGGGACAGGATCAAAGTAGGGAATGGACCAGGTGAGGGGTGGGATGGGTGGGAGGGAAATATAAGCAGTCTTTTACAATATATCTACTATGGTAATGTTTTGCATAGCTATACATGTACAACACATACTGAACTGCTTATCTTCCCAGAGGGAGTGGGCAACAAGGGAGATAGGGAATGGATCTGAAATTCAAAGTTTTAAAATTAAATGTTTCAAATATATATAAGGTAATGGAGAAGAAAGAGCAAAATGGATTAGACAATAATCTAATCAGATGGATTCAAACTGGTTGGCTAGCCAGGATCAAAGAGTAGCAGCTAATGCTTGAATAGCAAGGTAGCTGGGCTTCCAAAAAGACCAGTTTTTCTGGAATACTGCTGCCTACAGAGACATGACTCTTCATTAGTGGAGAGCAATGCCACATGCCTGCAAAACGGATTTATTAAATTGGGGTCAGAGTTTCCTTGGGGAAGGAGGCACATGTGGTTCCACAGAGCCTTTGGGAGAGACACTTGGAGAGAGAGCAGGCATGTAGGGGAAACCGGTTCATCAATGTCATTTATTTTCAGCTTCTTTCCCTGAAGAATTCTAGAATGGACCTCCTTGGGTGAAATCAGGACCTCTCTTGGTTTAAGCTAAATATTATCTCACTTCTACCACAGAGTTCAATTCACACTTGGGAGAGCTCCAATTTCTTTTTGCTATTTTGCTTGGATAAATGGTTTTAGTCACTATTCACTATTTGTTAGGATCTAGAATGATCAGCTTTCCTTCTGAACTTCTAAACAGTGTGCTCCTGGATCAGAAATATATGAGGGGACAGAAAGATATAATTCTAAACCAATGTCCCAGTAGGAGACTAGAGAAAATAATCTAACCTTGTGACACTCCTGGGGCTTGCTTTTTCCTTTATCTCCTTGCTCCAAGCTGATGTGTTAGAAGTATAGACACTATCCTTGGTTCTATGGAATCTATGCCAATCATGAATCATATCCAGATAGGGTTTGATACCCATATAAGTATTTCTATTTACATGGACGCACCTTTATTACAGCAATTTGGCAAAAGAGCTCGAGTGGAATACTTCTGAGGATCTGTTCCTGTCCCTGTGTTGGTCAATATTTTTATCAAAAATTTAGATAAAGACACATATGGCCCCACATAAATCTGCAGATGACACAAAACTGAGAAATACATAAGGCATTGTTTTGTGTTGAATAAATTAATATGAAATACAATAGGAATTAAATGTAAAATCATATACAGGTATACAAAAATCAAGTTCACAAGAAAAATGGGAGATACATGTTAGACATTCTATATGTATACATATATAATATATATATACATATATAATATATATATATATATATATATATGAATGCATATATAAAATCACTTGGGTGATTGGTTGTTCTCCATTCTTGAAGAGGACCACAATGATGTCACTGTGCTAGAATTGTTTCAATGTTTCCCACTGTGGCTAATCAGACCAGTATGAGCTTGGAATTCTCTACCACAGATCAGGCAGAAATAGTCTGTGTGAACATTTGGTGTAAATTCTCTAAACTTGTGCATTCTGTATTATTTCCTTTGAGCTGCTTCAATTCTGCTTTGCTCATAGAGCACAGCACCTTCTCTGATGTGGGCATGCCATACTCAGCAGTCTGGTACCAGTGTCTCCCATATCACACAACCAATTCCAAAGTTCTTAAGAGAGACATTAAGAGTGTATCTTTTATATGACTTCTGACCACTATGTGAGCACTTGCCCTGTAGGAGTTCTCCATAAAATAGTCTTTTTGGCAAGCACACCATTTGAACAATGTAGCCAGACCATTGGAGTTGTGCTTTCTGAAGCAGTTTGAATGCTTGGCAGTTTAGTTCAAGTAAGAGCCTTAGTGCCTGGTACCTTATCCTGCCAGCCAATCTTCAGAATCTTCCTAAGACAAGTCAAATGGAAGTGATTCAGCATACTGGCATGGTGCTGGTAGACTGTCCAGGTTTCACAGCCATACAACAAAGAAATCAGCACAATGGCTCTGTAGACCTTCCATTTGGTAATCAGTCTAATACCTCTTCTCTCCCATACTTTCCTTCGGAGCCTCCCAAACACTGAGCTAGCTCTGGTAATGCATGCATCAACCTCATTATCAATGTGTACAGCCCTGGAAATTATACTACCAAGGTAAGTGAACTTATCCACACCATTCAAAACTTCTCCATTTGCTGCACCCAATGGTTCCACATATGGATGGTGTGGTGATGGCTGATGTAGCACCTGTTTTTTTGGTTTTAATTGAAGAAGCAGAGAATTAATATCTGTGATCTCAATAAAGTAAGCAGAGTAATGTGCCAGCAAACAAAGTTAATGTAATCTTGGGCTATATTAAGAGAGGCACAGTTTCCAAGGAATAGGGATGAATTAATTCTACTGTGCCCTGCTGCTGCCTGACCTTTTTCTGGAGAATATCATTCAACTCTGGGCACTATCACTTAACTTAAGAAGGAAATTGACAGGCTGGACAGTGTCTAAAGAAGGGCAACCAGCATGGTAAAGGACCTTAGACTATGTTGTGAATTACATTTCAAGGAACTGGACATGTTTAAGACCTACCATCCCTTCAAACTATAATTCTATAACACTCCTCCTTTTTACAAAGTCAAAGGAAAACAACTTTCTGCAGTTTTTACCTCCACTTTCTCCCTCATTCTTTAAGCCTTTGCAATCTGACCTCCAAGCTCATCATTCAACTGAAATTATTTTCTCAAAATTACCAATGATGTCTTCATTACAAAAATCTAATCATCTTTTCCCAGTCCTCATCCTTATCTTCTCTGTTGCATTTGATATGGTTTTCCACCCTCTCCTTCTGAATACATTTTCCTCTCCAGGCTCTATGGCTCTACTATATCATGGTACTCCTATTTTCTTAAACACTCTTCAATCTCTTCTATTGGTCATTGAAATTATGCCCCCTTATTTTGGTCCTATATTCTTCCCTCTGCTCTTTCTTCCTCTCTCTCTCTCTCTCTCTCTCTCTCTCTCTCTCTCTCTCTCTCTCTCTCCATCAGCTTTCACAGAGTACAAACATCACCACTAAGCTGACATATCCTGGATCTCTATATTCAGCCCCAGCCTTTTCCTGAGTTTCAATCCCACATCATGAATTTCCTTTTGGGTGTAATGTGGATACTCTAGAGACACCTCAAAGTCAACATGCCCAAAAGAGAACTCATTGGACAGCTAGGTGTCTCAGTAAATAGAGTCCCAGCCCTGGAGTCAGAAGGACCTGAGTTCAAATTCAGTCTCAGATACTTAACACAAAACTAGCCATGTGACTTTGGGCAAGTTACTTAACCCAATTGCCCTCCAAAAAGCAAAAACAAAAAAACAAAATTCATCTTTTCCCCAAAACTCACTCCTCTTCTAAATTTATCTATCTCTATCAAAAGCATCATCATTATTCCAATATTCTTTGTTCATAACTTTGGTGTTATCCTTGACTTCTCATTATACATACCTGATCTGATAAAAAAAATCTTGCCTGTTCAACCTACACAACACCATTCACATGCTACCCTACCCCTCCTCTCTCCACTCCACTCACACAGCTATTACCTTCGTTTAGGCCCTCATTACCTCTCACCTAGATAATTGCAACAGCCTTCTATTTGTTCTCCAAACCACAATGTCTCCCCATTTCAAACCATTCTCCAGAGAGCTGACAATGTGATTTCCCTGAAGCCTAAATCTGACCATATCACTCCCCTGATCAGTCAGCTCCTTTGGCTCCCAATTGCCTCCTAAACCAAATCCTCTGTTTAGTTTTTAAATACTTTCACAATTTTTCCCCAACCTATGTTTCAAGCATCATAGTAAATTATTTCCCCTTCCACACTCAGTCGACCAAACTAGCCTTCTCTCTGTTCCTCACATTTGATACTTTATCTCTTGTCTCTATGTAACTGCATTGGCTTTCACCCAAGCCTGGAATTCACTCCCTCCTTACCTGTATCTCGCAGAATATATCTCCTCCATCAAAACATAACTCAAGTACCACGTTCTACGTGAAGCCTTCCCAATCCCACTAGAAAGTGGCATTCCTCTCATTCAGCTACACTGCATTAATTTTATTTCTTCTGTATATATCCCTAGTATCTCCCCCATTCAAATGCTGGTTTCTTAAATGTAGGAATTGTTTCTTCATACTCATTCTCTGTACTGATATCTTCAGTGCCTAATACAGCATCTGGAACATAGTAGGAGTTTAATAAAAACTTGTTGATTGATTGAAAAGAAAAGATTTGGGGAGGACATCATAAATGCCTTTAAGCATTCTGATATGGAGAAGGGGTTAGCTTTGTTCTTTTTGGTTCCAAAGAATAAGTCCAGGAGTTTGCTAGATATTGCAAAGAGACTCATTTACACTTGACAGAAGAAATGATTCCAAACTGGAACTGTCCAAATAAGAAATGAGCTGCCTTGAATGTCTTGCATATCCATCTTCTTAGATGTCTTCTTACTAAAGGAGAGATTTTTAACCTTATTTCTATTATGGATCCCTTTGACACTCTGTTGAAGCCTATAAACACCCTCATAGGCATATTTTTTTAATGTTCAAATTAAAAAACACATAGGATTATAAGGAAATTCAGTTGTTTTGAAATAAAGTGATTCATTTTTTTTTAAATAAGATCATGGACCCCAGGAATAGAAGCCCATACCATATGGTTGCCAAGGTCTCTCTCAACTCTCAATTTATGTGGTTCTTTCTGTAAAACATTCTTCTATATTACTATTTGTGTAGGACTCAGATTGTGCATAGGACTAAAGGAAATAAGGAAGATTCACCCAAATGGTGCCCTGTAATCTCTGTACCATAAATATCTCTGAAACAATGGTTAAAAATCAAAACATCAACCATCTCTCTTTTCAAATAGACCTCTGGTGAGGTGACAAAGGTGTGAAAGGAAATGGAATGGAAGAGATAAAAAGGAATTAATACTTCTTTGTATATTGAAATGTCTGCATTTGTTAATGATTATAATTTTTGTAATAAGAAAAAAATCTAAAAATATAAATATCTTTTTCCTTATAGTTTTTCCTAACAAAAGCCTCTCTGAGGCTATCAGAAATTTACTTTTTTCCACTTTAAAAAAAATTGGGTTTAATTTGTCACCAACACAAAACAGTAGCTTCCTCAAACACTTTTTTGATCATGTCTCTCACTCCCTACTTAGAAACCTGCAGAGATTCCCAATTGCCTATCATATCAAATCCAAATTCCTCAGCATGAGTCTCAGAGCTTTCCATCAACTCTTTTTCATCCTGCTTTGTCACCTCCATTTCTTATTACTTCCCACCAGGATCCCATATCTCAGCCAAGATCAGCATATCTTTCGTCAGATGCAATTTATTTGTTTTTGTCTACCTATGGCAGCCTGGTACAAAGGATTGAGCACACTGGATTTGGAAGTGGGAAAACCTAGGCACAGATCCTGTCTGACAGACAGTTGGACATAGGCAAGCAATTGCTAAGCCTCAGTGTCCTCATCTCCAAAAGGAGGATAACACCTTTATTACCTATCTCAAAGGACTGTTGTAAGGATCAAATGTATACAAATGTGAATATGCAAACCATGTACCTCATATACAAATTCAGAAATGCACAATAAATGCCAGCTTGTATGATTACTATTATTTTCCCTGTGGTAGGGTATACTTCCTTACCTGTAACTTGCTTTAAAGAACTTCTCAGTAATTTACCTGCTACATGAAGTCATTCTTAGTTATTTTAAATCCATTTAGCTCTGATTCACTGCATTATTCTATCCTTTCTTCCTTGTTGGATTGGAAACTCTTCCAGAACAGGGATGGGTTCATCTGCTTTTGGGGATTTTGTTATGCTTTGTTTTTTGGATTTCTTTACAGTGTCTAGTATAATGCTGTGCATATGCAGTAGTGGGCACTTGGAAAATGTTACTGTCAGCCTGGTTACCAGAGAGGAGAAAGAAAGAAAGAAACTTTGCAACTGAAAGACCATTCCATTTGCAAAATGGCATTCTAATAGATTTATGACATCTTCAAATCACAGTTTGCTTCAAGCAAGGAAATCTATACTGTGGCCACCTGTGTAATCTCAACACTCATTGTTTCACCAGGCGTATTTTTATCGCTTAACATTTCCCAGCACAGGACATAATGACATTCTATGGGATTTGAATACTTTAGGTTAGACATGGGCACACTTCAAGGAAAAAGCATGTCAGTGCTTTAAGGATAGTAATTTTTTTTCCTGCAGGAATAGAGAAACAATTGTTCACATTTGAATTTTCATGTCTTTCATCTTTTTTTCCTATTTATTTACTTCCTCACCCTCCCCCAACCCCATTCCCCCAGAGAAGCAACTAAATTGCCCCTATTCGCAAATCTTCCCACTTTTCCCACTGGTGTGTTTCAGGAGATTGGAGATCTGACTTTAAACCAGTTAATATGCTAGCCCTCTTTTGATTCCCTCTAATTTATCCTGTATATATCTTGCCTGTATATTGTTATTTATGTGTTTTCTCCCCCATTAGATTATAAGTTTGGCTTTTGCCTTTCTTTGTATCCCCAGAACTTAGCACTGTGCCTAGCATATTTCAGGTGCTTAATTTATATTTATTGATTAACTGCCATATATTTCTAAACTGGAATTTAGATTGTAATGTTCTTGGAGAAGATGGTATAAATATAGATACAGATGTTTTTGTGCACCTATATACACATGTATACATGCATACACTCACCCCAAGATTAATATAAGGTACTTCTAGATATAGAGATAGTAAGTATATATTTTGGGCCAGTCCTGGCATAAGACCAGTCCAATGATTCAGGTTCAGGGTTAGAATGGAATGATATATTAGTGGCCCATAAAATGAAATAAAAACTATTGTTTAGGATAAAGTTTAAAAGAATAGAGTTTGGATGAAATACTAGTCCACATTTACCATTCTAAAAAAGGTCATATTCTATCTAGAAGCCTTTCCCTATATGGTAGAGGGAATTCTAGTAAATCTCTGATATCAACTTCACATAGGCTCAGTCTTACAGTCTTCAGACAGAAAGGCAGCCACACCAATGAATGGCACTCCAGATAATGACATCCTTGCCTACACAAAACCAGGTACCACTCTTGCCACATCCCATCCCTTGATAGCAAGATTCCAAAAAATTTCCTATGAGCCTCTCAATTACTAAAATAATCTTAAAACAATTCTGACTTCAGGAAGAAATCTAACAGCACCAGATGAAGAGCTTAGTAAAAATGATAAAAACAAAAACATAAAACCATATAATCCTTTGTCAAACTATTTAATAAACACCTACTATGTTGCAGGTGCTAAGGAACAAAAAGAAGAAAAAGACAGCCCTTGACCCCAAGAAACTTACAACCTAATGAGAGAGACAATATACAAATATATAAAAAGCTACCTACATACCTGAGAACACATAGAGTACATAGGATACATATGCTAAATAAACATACAGCATAAATAGGAAATAATTAACAGAGGGAAAGCAGTGGCATTAAGAGCGGTTGGGAAAGACTTCCTGTAGAAAGAGTTTTGGTTGGAATTTGAAGAAAGCTAGGAAACCCTATCAGTAGGAATGAGGAGAGCAAGCATCCTAGGCATGCAGGACAGTCAGAGAAAATTCCTGGATCTGAAAGAAGGGGTGTCTTGTTTATGGAGCAGCCAGGAAGGCCAGTGTCACAGGATCAAAAAGTACATATTGGGGAGTAAGGTGGAAGAAGACTAGAAAGGTAGGAGGGGGATAGGTTATGAAGGACTTTGAGTGCCAAACAGCATTTTGTATTTGATCTTAGAGACAATAAGAAAGCACTGGAATATGGGGGATGTGTAGAGGGGGAGTTGATTTGATAGTTATAGAATCCAAATAAAGCTGCCCCCAGCCCCAATATTGTAAATTCCTTATGGACCCCACTGAACAGCAGGCGTGTCCTGAGTTAGCCACACAATCTGGCTTTAATCACACCACAGGCCCCCAGACTCGATACAGCCACTACCCCTAGCTAGCCACTGCCCCAGAGCCAATTCGCATATCCCAACAGGTGTGTTCTTGTACTCAACCACAATCACATCATCCATTTAGCCCAAGACATAACCACAATACCTAACTATCCATCTTGACCAAACAGGACCATAATAGCTAGATAATCAGAGGGCAACACAACCAGGATGTTTGACCACTGAACCATAGAAGAGACCACTCTTCTAGTACCTAATCCCTCCACAAACCTCTCCTGTCTTTTTAATAGTCATAATTGCTGTTATGTAATTGTATCTTTACCTTATAAAAGTTAATCTTGCTTTCTCCAAAGCTGCTGGTTCTTCTCAAAACCTAGCCCACTTCAGAGGGGCATCAATCCTCAACAAATGTTTATACTTTAATTATAGATGGTCTGACTCTGAATTCTTTGAGATGGTTCCACCACAACACACCATGAAACCACGACAGTTTTTGGCATCCCTTGATGGGCCAAGTCTTTGATTCTGACCCCCACTCCACATGGAGCAGAGTTTCTAATTTGGAACCCCTCTAATCTAAAGGTGAGCTTATATTTTCCTCTCCTCTCAACTGAAAGGTTCTTCAAGCACCTAGGAAGGCTTGACTGGATCACGTGAGTCCTAGCATCCTGGGCTCTTGCAACCTGGCAAATTCCCTCAAGACAGAGGATGCTCTGTTTGGGAATTTTTCAGGGAGTTTTTCTAAACTCATTTTTCCCATCCTTCTGGTGGGATGCCACTGGAGAGCTAAGTGTGGCTATAGAGGAGGGGATTTCCCTAGATTTACTGGAATTCAGTCCCATCTCCCATCCAACAGGACTACTAAAGGGTAATAGAGCCTGGTCTCAGTGTAATCTAGAGAACCAAGAAAAGTTATCACTATCTGTGCTTTCTGTTTATATCTATCTGCTCTGTATCTCTGAGTCTGCCACCTTGTAAGATTTAAAATGCAGCTAGCCAGAAAAGAAAAAACTGTACCTGGGCTAGAAAGATTGATGGTCTTTTAAAGATAGTCTTATTTTTTTAAGGTGTTATTTTCCTGTTACAGTCAGGCTGTTGACTGTCATTTTCATACTTTTCTTGCATCTTTTTCATTTCTCTTTTCCCAGATTTTCCCCACTTCTCTTATCTGCTTAAAGGTCTC